>CM033475.1:28004945-28315320 GCA_019447015.1 Hymenochirus boettgeri | reverse complement strand
ATTATTATTATTATTATGATATATTATTATTATTTATTATTATTTATTATTATTATCTTATTATTATCATCATTATTATTATTATCATTATTATCATTATATCATTATTATTATTATTTCATTATTATCATTATTATTATCAATATTATTATTATTATTATCATTATTATCATTATTATATCATCATTATTATTATTTTAATTATTATTATTTTTATTATCATTATATTATTATTATATTATTATTATTATTATTATTTATCATTATTATTATATATTTTTATCATCATTATTATTATCATTATTATTATCATTATTATTATCATTATTATGTCATTATTATTTATTGTTATTATTATCATTATTATTATTATTATTATTATCATTATTATTATTATTACTACCATCTTATTATATTATCATTATTATTATTATTATTATTATTATTATTATTACCATTTTATATTATATATTATTATTTATTATTATCATTATTATCATTATTATCATTATCAATATTATCATCATTATTATCATTATTATTATTATCAATATTATCATCATTATTATCATTATTATTATTATTATTATTATAATTATTATTATTAGTATTATTATCATTATTATTATTATTACTATTATCATCATTATTATTATTATCATTATTGTCATTATTATTACTATTATCATCATTATTATTATTATTATGATTATTATCATTATTATTATTTTTATTGTTATCATTTATTATTATTATCAATATTATCATCATTATTATCATTATTATTATTATTATTATTATTATTATTATTATAATTATTATTATTATTATTATCATTATTATTATTATTATTATTATTACTATTACATCAGTTATTATTATTATTGTTATCATTATTATCATTATTATTATTATTACTATTATCATCATTATTATTATTATTACTATTATCATCATTATTATTATTATTGTTATCATTATCATCATTATTATTATTATTACTATTATCATCATTATTATTATTATCATTATCATCATATTATATTATCATTATTATCATTATTATTATTATTATTAATTATTATTTATTATCATTATTATCATTATTTTTATTGTTTTCATTGTTATTATATTATATTTATACTACTGGCCTAATTTTTTAAAGTGCTGGGGATGTCACTGGAACAATTTACACTGTCTCCTGTAGATAATATTCCGTTCGGTGCTGTATGGTGTCTGCATCCTAATATAGATCTTAACTAACAGATGGGTGACGGTATAAGAAAGTCTCCGCTGCTGTGAATTACATAGAAATGTCTCCGGATGTCCTAAGTCCCGTCGCTTAATGACAGGGATCATTTTACTCAATACATTCTAATGGCACAGACTTTTTAAAGACATACAGGTTTTCAATAAATTCTTATTGTTAAAAATGGTGCTAATTTTGCCCAACCAATTATTCTTAGCTTTCAAATGTTAAATAAGATCTGATTGGTTGGGGCAAAATATAGCACCATTTTAAACGATGAACTTTATTGAATCTCCCTGATAATGCGCAGGGCGGTCTGTACTGTCACCTTCGTCTCCCTCAGACAAGGATATTACTCGAGAGATCAATGGATAATGAAACCAGACAAAACTAAAGGAGTTTAGACTCAGGCCAGGGAAAACGGTCGGAAAAGGCAGGGTCCCATTGGTCAATGGATTCTATAAAAACTCTAAGGAGCTCATTTACCAAGGACGCCCAAAGATGCCCGCACAACCGGCACTCTTGATTTAATATTGCATCTTGCTACATTCAGCGCATTTAATGCCCGCTAACTCTCGCAGTGAGTCCCTATAGGGTTTCGGCAAACCTGGGTGTGGAGATTTATCCAGAGAGATCATGGCTCTGGGTAAATCTACCCATAAAAATGTCAAACCAAAATAATAAAGCAGGTTCTGTTAATATAAACCCAGCATTCCTTGCGGTTTGTAGTTAGCATATATCCCAACTTTTTTTTATATATCCCATAATGGTAAGAGCGTGGGTGGGGCCTATTTAATGCCCTACCCATGGACACAGTTAGGCAGTCAGGGACGCCAGGACAGGTTCCTTATACTGGTGAAACTCTAAAAACGTCAATAAACAAAACGTTACTGTTTTCGAATTTGAAATGCAATTTTTTTTCGAATATCCGATTTTTTCAATGACACGTTATAATATAATAATAATAATAATAATAATAATAATAATAATAATAATAATAATGATGATATACACAATGGAATAAATGTAATTGTATGTGTTTCTAGGTATGTGTATGGACTGGCTGATAGTTATACAATCCAGCAACCCAGCACATAGGCTGAAGGTAAAGGGAGCAGTCCCATTGGGTGCAGAAAGGAAGGCAGGGCAGGGTTTGACCAACATACAGTCAAATCTAAACCATTTTCCACCGCTCTGTATAACTAGTAAACCCAAGAATGGCAATCACATGCTGATTTCTACAGGGATGGAGGGTGGGGCATCCTGGGAAATATTTGCGGTGGCATTGTGGGTGTCGGTTGTGGTGTGCAAGCGCAGGCTTTGGGGTGGTTATGGCGTGTGCAAGCAGGTGCGGTGTGTCAGTGCATAATAACATCCATAGTATATAGTATTACTTTATCATTATAAACAGAAACGGCCTGTGTAAAACTGAAAGTAGCGCGTCTGCCCTACTTCTGACTTTTTTGCTGTTCTTCCTGCAGGGACGTGTTCCCCGACCTTTCCCAGGTCCCAGAGCCATGTACACTAAGTTACCATTGCTATTTTGCCTAATATTTAGGCGGATATGTGCAGATAATTTTTGAAAACTCTCGAATCTGCAGGTGGAACGGATTGTAGCAGTTTCGCCCATTTCTAGTAACAATGTGTCGATCTTTGAAAAGTTAAGGCTATGGCCCCACTACAACGCACTAAATCGCGCACGCAATCGTGAGCATTATCGCACGCGATTGTGTGCGTCATTCTTGTGTGTTTTCCATTTGCGCGTGCGTTTTCCGCGTTAACGCACCAAAAATGGTGAACGCATGCGTTACCAAAACGGAAACGGATGCTCAATCGCATGCGCATGGGAAATCGCGGGGATTTTTGCGTTCCCGCGATTTCCATTATAACTAAATCGCATGCGCTTTCGCAAACGCAAAACGCGTAAGTGGGGCCTAGCCCTAAACGAGGATCTGAGCATGAGGCAAGATTGGACTCGTTTTAATCCCAATGTTGTTGGGGTAAATATTTCTTTTTTTAAATCTGGATTTTGAATTTGCAATGGAAACCTTCCTGCGTCTATGTACGTTTATGTTAACGGTTCCCTCTCTGTCTTAAGTTCATTTCCCTTTGGTACGTCGGGGGAAACGCGATTTTCTTTGTAGCAGTAAAAACATATAAAGGGGTTTTAATGTCTCTTTTCAATGCGAAGAAATCAGGTGTTACTGTAACACTTGTATGGGGCGAAATGAAAATAAATCCCCAAATGCCTTTCAATGAGAGGTTTTTATACTGGATAGACAGTGAATGGCATTTAATACCCAGGAAAGTGGAGTCTGTTTGGGGTTATTATGCTGTACTCTCTAGCAGGTGATGTCTAATTGAGCTGAACAGTACCGTGAATTCCGTAACCCACGCACCTGGAAGAAGCCCTCAAGACTCTGAATCATATAAAGACAAAATAAATGTGACACTTGGGCGATGTGAGTGTACGTTCTGTTACCGACATATTGCCAGGCAGCGGTAGGGGGGGTCGATCTTTTATTTCATTTCTAAACCCACTGAGGCAAGGTACAAGGGCAGAGATGACTGGAGATGTAGTTTAAATGTGAGGCGACATCAAAATTATATGAACCATAATATCTAGGAAATTATCGGCACCTGGCACTGATGGAAACTGCCTCACAATACAGGCATCTCCATTAGACAGTCAATAAGTAACAAGTATGACTCCTGAACAGTAACCCATTACAGACTGGTAAACCAATACTGATTGGTTAAAGGGCAAGTTCACCCTCAAAACACACACAAAAATAGATTAGTCAGTTATCTGCCCACAACCCCAACTGCTATTTTTACCAGTTTATTACATGCATTTGTAATTAAATAATAAGTTCACTTCCTTTCTGGCAAAGGTATCTGCCTCCCCCCTTGAGAATGTGCAGAAGAGGCAGCAAGGGAAACAACAATCAGTCATTGGTTGTGATGTCAGCAGTCACAGACTTGATTGTAGGGAGGAGCCAGCTTACTCTGCCAGAATGGGCATAATAATTATCATTAAATATCTGGTTAGTAATGCAGGTAATAAAGTTCAAAATATATCAGTTGGGGGCAAGTAACTGACATTTCACCAGTTTTTTGTTTTAAGGGTGACCATGCCCAAAGACAAATGTACAGAAGTGAAAGGTCACTTAGTAAGGCTTATTTAATAGGAGGTGCACATTAATAAACCCTACTGTGTATTTAGAGGAATATTACACATAACTGTACTAATAGCATCATTAATTCTAAATAAATAATTTGATGTACGGTATAGTATACACAATTGTACTGCTGAATTATAAATGTTGCTGTTGTTCTATGCCTGAGAATCCAGGGCACCGTTATTTAGATTATATTGACATTGCCCTAAGGCTAGTTAGTATAGTCAAGGTGGCAACAAGTAAATAGACTGTATGGTAATCCCAAGTCTTCTTAACATGTTACAATGTCCAGAGGGCTTTTGCTTTTTCCTTTGTATTAGAAGCCAGTGTGGCCTCTCCTTACGGCTGTAGTGATTGTGACTAACTGTTGCTGAAACCTAAACTGACACAAATAGCGTCTTTACTGTAATATTTATACACGTCTGTCAAACAAGGGAATGTAATGAATGGGCATAGCACAAAAAGGGGATTGGAAGATGTTACATTATAATATTTTAACTTGCTCTTATTGAAATAATGCCGTAAATCATCACCAGTCTGGGGGCTGATCTGGCATAACCGTTACATAGCTAATAGACCTAGAATAAATACCATCATTAGCCAGAGAATTCCTTATAATGACTCTTAATGTGATCCTACCATCTATAAACATAGAAAAGATAATCAATGCACATTCCTAGGCCCCATACAATATCATATTATCTGCACACTGGCATACTTTATAAACAAAGGGGTTTTAGTATACATTACTGTGAATAACATTTGAATGAAAAGCCTTTCCAACCACGTCAAGGTAACCCCAGTCTGGAAGGTCCTAACGTCTAACCTTTTCAATTTCTTTTACTTCAATTACGATAGCAAACTTTTGCATTTCTCATTCTTACACACTGGATCCATATAACAGGTCTCTCCCTTCCCCTCACGCCTTAGGCTTTTAAAATGAGGGAAGAGGCCATCCAGTGCTTTATATAAAGGCAGAGGACTCCCATTAAAGGGGCGTGTTGGGGGTGCTATTACCACATGGAGGCTTGACCAAGCCTCAATAAATACATACAATACAAGAATTGTGGAAGCACTCCCAATTAGGCTAATTTACAACTACCATTTAGCGGAAGTGCTACTGATCAGTAGCACTTCCGCTAAATGTAGTTGTAAATTAGCCTAATTGGAGTGCTTCCACAATTCTTGTATTGTACCTACCATCTATAAGGTATAATGTGCCCCTTACAGTGTAGTGGAAGGATAAGGGCTGCTACCGTAAACTTTGTGAGGGTTCGGTGTAATCATTTTTATTAAAATCTTGGATTTGGTAAAAGGAATTTTTATCCTTGGCACAAAAAAAAAAAAAAAAGAGGTAGAGTATTTATAGCATTGTAAAAAGAATTTAAAATTTTTGATGGTGATTTGCTTTTTGTTTAGATTAAAGGGCAGGTTTACCCCTCAAATGCATCTACCAGTGACAGCTGCTAACTGAAAGAAGCATCTAGAACAAAGAGAGGTAACAGCATTGCAGGTTAGGCTTACATCTCTCAGGTTTTAAACCTTTCCACTTTTGAGGGTGGTTTACATATATAGAATTTTTGATCTGAGGGGTGAACTTGCATTCAAATTTTCAGCTAATATTTTCCTTTCCTATATGAATTACACTTTTTTTATGGAAACCACCTGCTGTCTCTTGTATGTTAAAAAATATTGTAAACATATTGCTTGGTTCATTCCACACGTGAAATGGCCATTTAACTAGCAGGCGTGAAACTGAGCGCCCAGTGATCTTAAAGCTGGGTACACACACAGTACAGATTTTTGAAAGATGACAGACCAAGTGAAGGAGAATTCCCCTGCATTGCAACTGTGTTTTGTTTTTTTTTTAGGGTTGGCAAAGGAATCGGGAGGTAGTCAATTATTTTAAATGTGATTGGCGTAAAGACTTACTGGTAGGTGGTGTGTGTGCCTGATGGTACTTAGATTGTAAGCTCTTTGGGGCAGGGCATGAAGTGAAGGGATAAACGAATTGTGAATCATGGTGTAATATATTCATTGCTAGATAAGAAAATACATATAATACAATACACAAGGGAATGCTAAACTTGGAGCTCTCAAAATAGCTATATTGCCTTTCCCAGGAAACAGATTGGTAGACTTATGCATTTTGTATCAATCCTGTGCAATATCTCATTGGATCGTGTTTGGTCCATCGGGCTGCTGTCGGACAATTGGAAAATATTTTATCGGACCAATCCCAATTATACGATTGGATTGGTACATGTATGGCCTGCACTAGCTGGACTTACAGGATCTGGTCCTGGCAAGTTCAGGCTTTGTAGTGTGTCCAGGGAAGCAGATTACAGAGCCTGAGATAGAGTCTTCTTATCCCAATTCATATATAATCTAAAACCAGACTCCCTTGTACCCCTAGCCCCTATTGGGATCTAATAGTAAACTGTCTAGTGTCGTGTATAAGGCAATACTGGGGTCTAATCAGTAGAAACAAACCCAATAAATGTCAAAGGGATCGGAAGTTCTGAACATTTGGAAAATAAACATTATTTCATTTCTTGTGTAATATTAATATTAACTGTGTTTTAACAGCATAGTGGCTGTAACATCTACATCGGCCTGGGGAACAGGGGACAAGTTTGAAATAAAATAGTTAAATACTTGAAAAAATTTTTGGCAGATATTATAGAATTTTTTTGCATTTGATATCAAGGTTTCGGAGTTCTGTATTGATTAATCAAGATTTTCAGTTTGCTTCATGGTAGGGGCATACCTGGTTGCTGCATGTGTTCAATTTAGTAGTTGTTTTTCTCTAGCTCAGTAGCCCCCCTCCCTCTCTCTTCCTTTCATCTTATATGACTTTCTATAATGTCAAGCATGCTCAGTAATCCCTATGAGACAACATTGAGAGATGGAATTTCCCACCATGCAATTCACACACTTATGATAATAAGTTATTTTGCGTGTGTGATTCCGTTGCATTTGCGCATGCAAGTTCTCCTTTTGCTCATGCAACTGCGTATCGCAAACGGAAACGCAATCGCAATTGAATGCGTTGCTGCGATTGCAATGTTAGCAAAAATTGCATGCGCAATCTTAAACAAATCGCGCTAGTGTGGCCTAGCGCTTATAGTTTCCACTAATAGGCAATTATAAAGAACCAGTATAGATGCCCTTTGGGGATGTTTTGTAACCCACACCAGGCCCAGAAACCTGTAGTTTATGTAGTTCAAGGATAAGTTCTGGTAGATTCCACCTTTTTGTATTTATGACAATATTAAAGATGACCCAGATTACAGTGAACACTATGTAAAGAGTCTTTGTAAACCTTGAGTATTAGCCCCAATATAATCCCAATATTCTGTGTGCTCGTTGCTTCTTATTGGACTTCCTGACAGGGTCAAGACTAAATATTGTTTGTTTTCTACAGGTCCAAAGAATTAATTAAAGAAGCAATTCTAGACAATGACTTCATGAAGAACCTGGAAATCTCCCAGATCCAAGAAATTGTGGATTGTATGTATCCAGTTGAATATGGCAAAGACAGCTGCATCATCAAGGAGGGAGACGTGGGCTCGCTGGTGTACGTCATGGAAGGTACGGCAGCTTTATCTTATGAAATCATGGCAAAACGTTTTCATTGTTTAGGATAAATAATAGTTATTGACCTTCTGGCTAAGCAGAAAATCAGAGAAAAGATTGGTATGCCAGGCTAGGAAACAAAATTGTCAGTTTAAAGGGGAAGATTCAGATAGTTGTACTGGAAAAGTCTGGTGTAAAAAGGGTTGCCAGGCATCCCCGAAACACCCACTCCACACCCCCAAATGCCCCTAACTCCCCCCTGCCACACCTGCCCCCTGCTGCTCGGGTAAATCTGGCAACCCAGGGTGTAGAGCACTGCACAGGGTCAGGTATTGTATCTGTGAGTTTCCCTTTTTGCGTGTGGGGTTTGGGTAAATGTGATGTGTCCTATTGGGTTGGGTTGAACAAATTAACAACCCATGACAAGAACGTAGCTTGTGGTCCTGTTCATGATGAGGAAAGAGAGATTTGAATTTTTCTGTTTAGAAAGGATTGGGGGGTCTACACACACAAATCAGTCCAGGTAACGTACGCAACCCAACAACAGAGGGTCTTGGGAAAATTCGACCCACATGGGTGTCTACTTTATGGCAGTGCGAGGTGTAAGGATTCTATAATTCAGGCCACATTTAGTGGTAGTTTATATAGCTAGAGACAGAATATCTGTCAGTTTAAACAGTGCACTGGACCACAAGATGAGGACAATCTGGTCATGGCATAAAGAAGCATTTGTGCATTGTTGTGGTATTGATGTTCCAGGACCTGAATAAAGTTTTTTAATATTAAAAAAATACCGCTGGAGGTTCCTTCCTTGTTATAGATGGTGCAGAGGTGATTTTCTTCTAGTTAGAGTTTAGTCCCTCATGCTCCAAACCATAACCAACTTTTGCAACTGTTTTTTTCCCTCCAAAATCAGTACATGCAATCGGTCATCCTGAAATATGGCAGTATGGCTAACCTAATAGGTTAACCGATCAGTAGCATGTCTGGTGGGAATATTGGCATGTGTACATGGCTCTAGACCCCAATCAATCATACAGATGGGGGTATTAGCAGAGATGTTTGTTTGGTTTGATTATGATCGGGGGGTTGGTATCTTTAGAAACAGAAGATTTTATTCAATGTGAGGTGCAAATATTTGCCTGAGCTGTTAATTTGCCTCAACCAATCAGATTCTCCTTTATACTGGTCTACTATCAAAACATTTGATAAAATATGATTGGTCGCTGCAGATTACATACATAATTCTGCACTTATCTTGAATAAGCCCCTAGAATGTTTTATGTTGGATAAGCCGTCACCATTCTGTCAAATTAACCTTTAATTAGCCAACACGTCTAACCTACCAGGAAGCCATCACCACGCAGACACGCTATAGGTGGCCATACACACGGGCTTTTCACAGCATGTGTGCGACAGATCACATTGGTATCCATACGCAGTATTGGGATTAGTCGGCCGTGCGCACATACACAGTATGATCGTATCGGCTCCCTTTACTTTAAGTAGCCAACCAATGGAAAATTTCCGTCATTCCCAATCGACTAAGGTCGTTCGTCGGCACTCCGACCGGTCGGGGGCAGCCCTTACACACTGACGATAATAGGTAAATCCTGTTGTTCCCTGATGGGATTTACCCATTATCATTCGTATGTATGGCCAGCTTTAGACTGATGGGCTTTATTGTAAATAATCCATCCTAGATGTCACCGGCAAACTGGTTAAATGGAGATTCTGGACGAATAGTGTTTAACATATGTTCAGTCATCCGAGGGTTAATTATTTGACTTTGTGCAAAATCTGCAATCGAGACTGAGAAACAAATGTACAGCAATCTGTCACTTGGATATTATTAGCAACGAACAGAACTTTCCCACTAAGTCCGTGCCGGGGAACACAGACATCTATGGGGGGTTGGCGGATATTTAAAATTAAGTTAGTGATGAGTAATAAAGAAGAAATAAATGATAGGGATGATGTGAGACAGTAAAACCTATTCCAGTTTAATTCAGTTTTAAGGTTATTCATCAATATACATTTGTATATATATATATAAAATCAGAAAATACACCGCACACCTTGCATCTGTTTCAGCACCTGGTGCTTGTGTGTAGGAGACTGGAGTGTGGCTGTACTGCTCCTCTTGTACATATAGAGAAAACCAGTTTTCCTCACTTCGACATCACTCGCTATGCGACTCACTCTCTTAAACTGACTGATCGGAATGGACCTCTTCACATGGGGGGGGATGAAAACTCCCATATGAAAGGATCTGATTCCGATCAGTCAGCTTGGCATATAGTTCTGTACTGATGCCCCCATCTTTTCTCACCTTAACATCCAGAAAATTAATCTCCCTGTCACTGAATTCTAAGGAGAAATTAATATTCGGGTGTATCTTGTTCGCCTGATCATGGAACTGGCGCAGCGCTCCAACGCCACCCCGCCATAAAAGGAAGACGTCATCTTTATATCTCCACCAGGCTAGACAGTGCCTGGTTAAAGACGGTAAACTATAGATGGCGCCTCCCTCCAGCCACACCATAAAGGCGCTGGCTATGACGGAGCGACATTTGACCCCATAGCCGTACCTCCAAACATCCATTGTCGCCATAATAATGGAATCCCAATCCTCAACCTTTACGCCATATAACCTTTCCAAAAAATGAGACGTATCCCTCAAATAAGCTTGTGTACCCTGCACCAAGGGAGCAAAAACACCATCCAGCATGGTGGCCATAGGGCTGAACACAGAACCTATGCCAGCCACTATGGGCCGCCCAGGAGGCTGGACAGGGTTTTTGTGAACCTTGAATGTAATCATACAAGATTCATTACAGTCTTAAAGGGGAACTAAAGTATCAAACCTTTTTTTCACATGGAAAAGGTAAAGAATGTGTTGAAACCATTGGATATTTCCAGGGTTTTTATTCCATTTCTTTACCCAGAAAAGTAAGCATCCCTTCAGCGCTAAGACAAAATGTCCCCCCTTTATATATAGGAAATGGTACATCCTGCAAACATTCCTACATGGACCCTTTCTAGCTATGGCCCCTTGGTGCTGTTTAATATCAATCAGGTCCCTTCCCAGTGTTCTGGCTCTATTGGGGAACATTTTCTGGACCTCAATAAAAAGACCAGTGTGGGTTGAACATCCAGTCCTATGCTTTAAAGAATTGTTCTGGTGTCATTTGCTACCCCCAGTTCAATGTCTCAACCAGTATCCTACGGTACGGACAATGGAACCACGTGCCAGATTGTTTTCAGCTACTCCTTGTAGATTGTGGCACAGTGGTAGAGGCTACCCCCTTAGAGTTTGCATGGGCATTGTGCTGCCGCTATGTCTGTAAGAAAAAGAAATAAAAGAACTGTCTCTTTTCATCTTCTGCTTTCCGCACTGTCGAGAGATCAACTGGATTAAGCTTTGCTGCTGCCTTCTCCTCTGTCATGTTGTCAAGCCGCGTTCAAGGAATTGAATTACTTTTCCAATCAACTGGGCTGATTAGCCGGTGAAATCTCTCTTTTTCCCAGTCTATTGTTCACTTGCCATCTCTAGCCTCTCTGTGACACATTAGCCTTCCTGTGCTATTTATTGTATCTTCTTCCAGTTTTCTTTCCTCCCTTTTGTCTCCGTGTTAAGATGAAGCCACTGATGGAAACCCTCTGTCAGCTTGGCCATTCTTCTGATCCTATATTTACCACGATAGACGCTACAAACTTATATAGGATTAGAATCCTCGTTTCAGATTCCTAATGTCATCTAGCTTCTCAGACTATAGAACTTCGAAATGTGTCATTTTAACACTAAACATAAAATATAAATATAGATGGATATAAAATAGAAATATGCTCAAATGGATTCTATAATGTCAGACTCCGCCAGGTAGTCTGACAGGAACCGATGGACTCTATCTTCTGTGCACATCGTACTTGCGCATGCGCATAGAAGACAGAGTCCGTTGGGACCTGACAGACTACGTGGCGGAGGAGCGAGCGATCGGATTAGTAGCTTACCTTCTCTCCCCGCTCCTGCAGGTTTTATTAAAGAAAGGGAGGTAAGACACAGCTCCTGGAGATGCCCTTTAAAGTGTTCTGCAGCACTCCTACCAGAGTGTGTCATAGACACTTTTACATGGCTGCACGTGCTCAGTTAGTTTTGTACCCCTCTCCTAGAACTGTGAAATAGCTAATGGCTGTTATTATTGTATTTTAGATTGTTATAAAACTTATTGTGATGTGGACTTAAAGGAGATAAAATGCTCTAGAACAGTTGTAGCTCTATTCATCAACAGCTGATACATATTCATGTCACAACACATCATTGCTTTCAATTTCTTCTTTTCATCCTTTCACCTAAAGTGTTTATTCACAAGCTCTAAAGCAGACCTCCCAACCTGAAAGGTTTTATTGTCGTAATTATTCCTAGTAAAGAGGAAATCCCATGATTCCAAGTTGTATTGTCAAATTACCGGTACATTTAGCTTGTTTGACCAATTTCTTTACTGGGGCGACAAACATTCTCCCTCCCTGTGTAGATTTGAAACACTACAAGGGGATTGGGTTTATGCTGGGAGCTGAGATGTAAGTTTCTTGGAATCAGAAGGATGCAGTTTGATCCTTGTTATCCCCTGGTACCGAGGACTGGATGTTAGGATACTTGGGACTATGGATAGAACATCAATGTCAATGTGTGGCCTCCTAATCTCTCCAACATGTGTAAGAATAAATAAAGCTCAGCCTGAGAAGAATTCCTGTAATGCAAGTCTCACCACCTGTATGTTTTTATTTTAGCTCTTTGCAATTGACAGGTATCTGGGTATTGACGGCTGTTCATTAACCTTCAGTTTTGCTAGTGATTCATCCTTCCTGTATAGCTGCTTTTCCCAGGCTTATGTCTGGGATCCAGAGAGAGAAGTAAAAGATCTAGGTCATCTGGTCACATTGTAGAACATCTGAATGGAGTTCAGTGTAGAAACAGCAACATTCATTGAGAGAAACATGGGGTTTATCTGTTGTTGGTCCAGTTTCATTATTACTATGGAGATAGTTTGGGAGATATCATGGGTTAATGCAGAAGACTGACATTACCCTCGTCCTCCCTGAGTGGGGGACATATTCCTGTAGGATCCATATTGGTTCGTCAACCCTATTAATTTGCACTCTGCTTGACCGAGAGACATGTACATGTGATCTGCTTAAAACTGACAGTTCTAAATGAGCGGTGGTACTGTAAGTGCTAATGAGGATAAATGTGTTATTCTTCATATTGTAATTATCAATCCATTCTAATGACTGCTTCCTATTGATCAACAGATTGAAATTTCTTACAGGTTAGACAGTGTCACCTTTCATGGAGGAGAAGAAATTGTGCCCAGGTGGAGTCAGTGGGTTGGTTTAGAGCTCCAGGTGTAGTTAAAGGGTAACTGTGGTCTTCATACAAGTGGTCTATATTAAAAAGAGCACATTCATACCTTTAAACGACTCCAGAGTCATTCTTACAGCTACAATATATACAAACCTATAGCAGTATAAATGGTGGTGTTTCCAGCTAGCACTGTGAGATATGATATCACCAGCACCCTTGCTCTGACCTGAGCATGCCCAGTTGTATCCTACTGCTGTAACTGTCTGAAGGCCACAGTTTCCCTTTAAGTAGGATTTTCCCTTGCTATCCATGTCTGATTTTTACTAACACACATACAAGCTGAAAACAGGTGAAACATTTAGATATGTATTTAGAATATTGACTTCTAGGACAAGATGTAAAACTCTGTTATCTGTACGGGGAATCAAACAATGGGACATTTGCCTTTAAATA
Organism: Hymenochirus boettgeri; assembly: GCA_019447015.1. Taxonomy (NCBI): domain Eukaryota; kingdom Metazoa; phylum Chordata; class Amphibia; order Anura; family Pipidae; genus Hymenochirus; species Hymenochirus boettgeri. The sequence continues at coordinate 28,301,492 of CM033475.1, read as the reverse complement.
AACTGTAAAGTGGTAAGTTTTTTTCTTTAAGGAAGGACTTTTTGGTTTATTTTAAAGACAGTTACTGCTCTACTGAGACACTTGCTCAACCAAATTTTATGTTTTTTCTCTCTTTGCTTTGTTAGTATTGGAACTTTTAACATAAAAAACAGCCAGGAGCCTGATGGTTTACTGGAAACCCATCGTCTACCGGGAACATTCTGAGATTTAGTCATTCTGCCATCTGAGTAGCTTACAAAGGTTGTGATTATTGAAACATTTATAAATATCTTTTATAGCAAAATAAAAGAACAATAAAGTATGTTGATAAGCAGATGAATGAGACAATGCTGAATGGCAGTACCGTATTTGCTGGCACTTATATTATTTAATGGTACTTAAACTACAGTATGTGAACCCTGCAAATGACAAACTAAAGTACGATATATATTGAATTAGTGCAGGTGAAATAACAAGTCACTGCTGGATGACCTCTTCCTGCCTTAGCTGAGCAGTGGAAAAAAATTTAAAAAATAGTATTCCTAGGGAACAAAGGGGTATTGTAAGGCTTAATTAGACTAGTCATCTGGGTTGAAATATCATTGGTCGAAAGGCAAAGTACAGCAACCAAAATTTCAGCACAGCTGATTGTGTAGTGCACTGAAGAACACACACGATTGCCCATAATTTACTGCCATGTTTGATGGAATGTTCTTCTGATTTGGACGAACTTTCTACCGATTGTCACCATCGATTACCTTCCATGAGAAAGACAGCCCTTTTCACCCTTGATTTTGGCCACGTGGTCAGATACTCGTATATATGATCAAATAAAAAATCATTAATGGACCGATGTCTAAAACACAATAGGCTTGTAATAACACTTGTCTATAAAGTGATCCGAAAGAAACCAATATTTTAATTTTCAAACTATTCTGCCAGTGATTATCCCCCGGAATATTTTTTCGTTGACAACTCTTGCTACAATTCCTAGCATCCCCTTAAAGGAATTTTAGTCCTTGAACCTTCTAATACAAGATAGAATTCCTGATTAGTTTTTAGCTTTGAAGTTGGCAAATAAAACAATAATTAAGCAATGACATTTTAGCCAGAGGATAAAGATCAACTCAAGGGAGTGTTATAATAATAATAAAATAAATAATATACAGGAAATGAAATATAAAGGGTTAAAGGAAAGAAACACGCCAGTACCTCGATGGTGGCAGATTTAGAGCACTGTGCTTTCTTAATGGAAATAAAAAACATTTGCTTTACTAATCCATAGTATACATCAAAATAAAATGCATTCATTTGAATGTTTTTAATGTGTTTAATAGCGATCTATCACGCCAATCTCCCATTGGTCCAAATTGCATTGGGGACTGATTCAATAAATCATGCAATAATTTGCACCTGCTATTAATCGGCAGCACCCAATCGGATGTTACCTAATTGCAGTAACGCAGTGAAAAGCTTACATCTGATTGGCTGCTACACATTTATAGCATGGGCAGAGTTTTGCACCTCATATTGTATCAGCCCCTTATTAGGGTATTCAAGACAGAATCATGGCCCCTGTGTTGAAAAATTCTCGGTTTGTGTTATTTATTATCTGCATAAAAAACAGAAGGACAATAGTTTATCATCTAATTGTATGCTTATAAATGGTGCTTAGCTAATGAGTTATAATCAGTTATTATAATCTATCTATTATGGTACAATGTTAGAGCGTGTTTAGGATAATCGTTTTGTCTGCATTCTGGTCCATTTGCAGGTTAACAGACATGCGTTTTCTATGCATTTGTCCGCGTGTGTCTACGTTTCCAGTCCGTTTGCGTGCACATTCAGTTTTTGGAAAATCAACAGGAAACAAACACTGTAGAAAACGCAAAAATAAGTTTGTCCACTTTTCTTTTGCGTTCCCATAGACTATTATTAAAGTGCAATTCTGACAAACACGGACCAAAAGGCGTGCATGCATGCAGATAAAAAATGGACCACATAGATTCGGAATGCAAATTGGGAACTGATTCTCGCGATTTCCATTATATTACATTGTGATTTGCAAAATGCACCCAAAAGGGAAGGTAACATGCATACTGGGACCTAACCCTGTCCATTACCTACTGGGTGATCTGGTTGTGTCCTCTCTCTAATCCAGAAATCAGGAAATTCCACATACCGGCAGAATTACAGATGATTTCTGCAAAGGGTATTTTGGGTCATTTTTCAATTCTGTAATATCTTCCCCTCTACCTTGGAGAGGATTTTTAAAGCTTGAAGCAAAAGAGGAAAGAGAGACATTGGAGGTTAATAGATTCAAACAAAAATGCAAGCATTTAAATTCAAATTCAATGGGATTATAACAAGAATAAATGATTCAATTCATCTGCCTATTAGCCTTGTATACTGCTTCAATCAAGTGCCACATTGCAAGAGTTTTATGTCAATACCGTTTCCCTGCTCCTGTTTGTGAAGATTTTATAGAACAATAGGAGGAACTGGGAGACAAATGTTAACTCTACCTGCAGGGGGCAGTGTTTTAAGGTTTAGCTATCTGCTTTTGGACGATCAGTTACTTTGTTAATTTCCTTTTCTTTCATATCAAAGTAACAGCAAATAACATTGTTTTGCTAAAAGGCCAAGTTCACGAGATGGGGAAGAAATTATTTTCATTTTTTTTATTCATAATATGGAAAGATCAAAGTTTAGACTGAAGTACAATCTCCCTTTCAGTCCCGAAGAGCTATAAATAGTGGTTCTATAATAAAAAGAAAAGGATGATTGTGTCTTTTTCAGTCAAAGTAAACAAATGCGCAATCTCTTTAATCTCGGGTGAACAAACAGTTGGCGGTGAAACGCGAAGGGTTTTCTGGCTGAGCCGAGCTTTGGTCTTTGGTGTCATTACATGGTGCTCAGTAGAAAGGAGAATGGATAAAAGATCAGGAAGGAGTGATGTCACTAGGCGGGTTAGAATGGAGGAACCAGTGTCGGATTGGGGTGATTGTTCCTACTATGAAATAGAAGGAGCCCACCAGGAAGCATTAAGGAGCCCTGACAAGTTTTATCTCCTAATTTCTCACTCTGTCTCGCTCCTCCAGGGTCATCCAATCCAACCCTGGGTGGAATCTCAATGAAGTTCTAATCACCATCCTTTATATAGTTGGATCCAGGGGACCAAGGGGGACTGCTCGGTCTTGGCGATCACTGTTTTAAGCAAGAGGGAAATCTGCAGGGGGGCGCAGGTCTCTCTAATTATGTCACTATTTAGATCTTAATAATGCAGCATGATAACAGGGTTAAAACTCATGGTGCACATGTTTCAGACTTGTGTTATCTGACTATGTGTGTATGGTCAAAAAAATCACATGATCACCAGCCGATATATAAAATATTTATTTGGGTTGGACATGCCCTTAAAACAATCAACCCGTGTTTCAAAAACAGGAATATTGTTGGATAAACTACAGTCAAGTGTGTACTCACTGGTGACCGCAGGCCTGACTTGCAATGCATGATTGTTTACCGAACGGCCGCTTGGCTATCGTTAATGTATGGATTAAATGTCCGATCATCAACCTGACCGCGATGGCATGTGTGTACGAAGCTTAACACTGATCGTACTGGTCTAGAGTTGTCCTTTAACTATAAGATCCAAATGGTAGATATGGAGAAACCAAGGTTGGACACAGGCTGAGCTGTGAATATAATTGTGTTTATTTAAAGATACATGCTACACACACAACATGTTTCGAGCGACAAGCCCCCTTTATATGACTTGATAAAGGTCGCTTGTCGCTTGAAACATGTTGTGTGTGTAGCATGTATCTGTTTAAATAAACACAATTATATTCACAGCTCAGCCTGTGTCCAACCTTGGTTCCTCCATATCTACCATTTGGATCTAATACTTGTAGGAGATTGCTGGAATGCTCCTTTGATGTTGGATGGAAGCTTTATAAAAACCAGTATCTAACCTCAATTATATGTTACAGTATATCTGTCCTTTAATTAGTCGCTGGCTGCTCACTTGCATAATCTTAAAATAATAACGATCACGTTACTCACAGTTCTGAGCATTCTCCCTAATGTATGTTAAGCATGAGAAAGCTCGGGACTGCAGATTTCCCTCAGACTCAAATTATACTTATACTTTATAACAGGGAGACGACAGCGGAGAGGGAAATTTTCAGGTATTTCTGAATGATCCGGAGGCCAACTGTGAAGTTTATCAGCCTCGGAACCCCTCAGAAATACGTGGAAATCGGCGTTTTATCGTTAGTGTGTGTACGGACCTTTAAGCTGGGTACACACAGGAAAGGTTTTTGAAAGATGACAGGCTTGATCTGTAAGATCCTGTCTGTCAATTTTCAAAGATTGGGATACACACAGTCCCGAGCGTTCTCCCTATGCACAGCATATACACAGCATATACACAGCACATACGCATCATATACGCAGCATATACACATCATATACACACCATATACACATCATATACACATCATATACACAGCATATACACATATACACAGCATATACACAGCATATACACAGCACATACGCATCGTATACACATCATATACGCAGCATATACACAGCATATACACAGCATATACACAGCATATACACATATACACAGCATATACACAGCATATACACAGCATATACACATATACACAGCATATACACGGCATATACACGGCATATACACACATACACAGCATATACACATATACACATATACACAGCATATACACAGCATATACACAGCACATACGCATCATATACGCATCATATACACAGCATATACACAGCACCTAACACGCATTACACAGCACATAACCAGCATATACACAGCATATACACAGCACATACGCATCATATACGCATCATATACACAGCATATACACAGCATATACACAGCACATAGGCAGCACATACCCAGCACATACGCTCATATACACAGCATATACACAGCACATACGCAGCATATACGCATCATATATGCATCATATACACAGCACATACACAGCATATACGCATCATATATGCATCATATACACAGCATATACACTGCACATACGCAGCACATACGCAGCATATACGCATCATATATGCATCATATACACAGCACATACACAGCATATACGCATCATATATGCATCATATACACAGCACATACACAGCATATACGCATCATATATGCATCATATACACAGCATATACACAGCACATACACAGCACATACGCAGCATATACGCATCATATATGCAGCATATACACAGCACATACACATCATATACACAGCACATACACAATGTATACACACAGCATATACACATCATATAAGCATATACACAGCACATAAACATCATATACACACAGCGTGTACACATCGTATACACAGCATACACACAGCACATACACAGCATATACAACAGCGTATACACAGCACATACACATCATTACACAGCATATACACACAGCATATACACAGCGTATACACATTGTATACACAGCACATACACAGCATATACACAGCACATACACAGCATATACACACAGCGTATACACAGCGTTACACATTGTATACACAGCACATACACAGCATATACACAGCACATACACACAGCGTATACACATATACACAGCATATACACAGCATATACACAGCACATACGCATGATATACGCATCATATACACAGCATATACACAGCACATACACAGCATATACACAGCACATACACAGCTACACAGCATATACACAGCACATACGCATCATATACACAGCATATACACAGCACATACACAGCATATACACAGCACATACACAGCACATACACATCATATACACATCATATACAACAGCATTAACAAACATATAACAGCATATACGCAGCACATACCCAGCACATACGCATCATATACACAGCATATACACAGCACATACGCAGCATATACGCATCATATATGCATCATATACACAGCACATACACAGCATATACGCATCATATATGCATCATATACACAGCATATACACTGCACATACGCAGCACATACGCAGCATATACGCATCATATATGCATCATATACACAGCACATACACAATATCACATCATATATGCATCATATACACAGCACATACACAGCATATACGCATCATATATGCATCATATACACAGCATATACACTGCACATACACAGCACCATACGCAGCATATACGCATCATATACGCATCATATACACCGCATATACACAGCACATACAACAGCATATACACAGTACATACACAGCATATACACAGCATATACACAGCACATACGCATCATATACACAGCATATCACAGCACATAACACAGTATACACAGCATATAAACAGCACATACACATCATATACACAGCACTACACAACGTATACACAAAGCATATACACATCATATACACAGCATATACACAGCACATACACATCATATACACACAGCGTGTACACATCGTATTGTGCTGTGTATATGCTGTGTTGTTGCTGTGTATATGCTGTGTATTGATGCGTATGTGCTGTGGTATAATGACTGTGTATATGCTGTGTATGTGCGTGTTATATGTCCTGTGTATGTGCTGTGTATATGCTGTGTATATGATTGCGTATATCAGCGTATGTGCTGTGTATATGCTGTGTATATGCTGTGAATGTGTATACGCTGTGTGTATGTGTGCTGTGTATATGCTGTGTATGTGCTGTGTATACAATGTGTATACGCTGTGTATCGCTGTGTGTATATGCTGTGTATGTGCTGTGTAATGCTGTGTATGTGCTGTGTATACAAGTGTTATACGCTGTGTATATGCTGTGTATATGCTGTGTATATGATGTGTATGTGCTGTGTATACGCTGTGTGTATATGCTGTGTATGTGCTGTGTGTATGCTGTGTATACGATTTGTACACGCTGTGTGTATATGATGTTTATGGGCTGTGTATATGCTGTGTATATGATGTGTATATGCTGTGTGTATACATTGTGTATGTGCTGTGTATATGATGTGTATGTGCTGTGTATATGCTGTGTATATGCTGCGTATGTGCTGTGTATGTGCTGTGTATATGCTGTGTATATGATGCATATATGATGCGTATATGCTGTGTATGTGCTGTGTATATGATGCATATATGATGCGTATATGCTGTGTATGTGCTGTGTATATGATGCATATATGTGCGTATGATCTGCGTATGTGCTGCGTATGTGCAGTGTAAATGCTGTGTATATGATGCATATATGATGCGTAATGCTGTGTATGTGCTGTGTATATGATCATATGATGCGATATGATGCGTATGTGCTGTGTATTGCTGTGTGTATATGTCTATGTGCTGGTATGTGCTGCCATGTGCTTTGTAATTGCTGTGTATATGCTGTGTAATAGATGCGTATATGATGCGTATGTGCTGTGTATATGTCTGTGTATATGCTGTGTATGTGCTGTGTGTATTGCTGTGTATGTGCTGTGTATATGCTGTGTATATGATGCGTATATGATTGCGTATGTGCTTGTGATATCTGTGTATATTGCTGTGTATATGTGTAGCTGTGTATGCTGTGTATTGTGTATATCCGTGTATATGGCGTGTATATGCCTGTGTATATGCTGTGTATGCTGTTTAATATGCTGTGTATATGCTTGTGTATATGTGTTATGCTGTGTAATGCTGTGTATATGCTGTGTATATTGCGTATATGATGTGTATACGATGCGTATGTGCTTGTATATGCTGTGTATATGCTGTGTATATGTGTGTATATGCTTGTATATGATGTGTATATGATGTGTATATGGTGTGTATATGATGTGTATATGCTGCGTATATGATGCGTTTGTGCGTGTATATGCTGTGTATATGCTGTGCATAGGGAGAAGACGCTCGGGACTGTGTGTATCCCAATCTTTGAAAATTGACAAGACAGGATCTTACAGATCAAGCCTTTCATCTTTCAAAAACCTTTCCTGTGTGTACCCAGCTTAAAGGTCCGTACCACACTACGATAAAACCGCCGATTTCCACGTATTTCTGAGGGTTCCGAGGCTGATAAACTTCACAGTTGGCCCCGGATCATTCAGAATACCTGAAAATTTCCCTCTCGCTGTCGTCTCCCTTATAAAGTATAAGTATAATTTGAGTCTGAGGGAAATCTGCAGTCCCGAGCTTTCTCATGCTTACTACATTAGGGAGAATGCTCAGAACTGTGAGTAACGTGATCGTTATTATTTTAAGATATGCAATTGAGCAGCCAGCGACTAATTAAAGGACAGATATACTGTAACATATATTGAGGTTAGATACTGGTTTTTATAAAGCTTCCATCCAACATCAAAGGAGCATTCCAGCAATCTCCTACAAGTATTAATCCAAATGGTAGATATGGAGGAACCAAGGTTGGACACAGGCTGAGCTGTGAATAAATTGTGTTTATTTAAACAGATACATGCTACACACACAACATGTTTCAAGCGACAAGCGACCTTTATCAAGTCATATAAAGGGGCTTGTCGCTCGAAACATGTTGTGTGTGTAGCATGTATCTTTAAATAAACACAATTATATTCACAGCTCAGCCTGTGTCCAACCTTGGTTTCTCCATATCTACCATTTGGATCTTATGTTAAAGGACAACTCTAGACCAGTACTTCATTGTTAAGCTTCGTACACACATGCCATCCTGCGTCAGGTTGATGATCGGACTTTAATCCATACATTAACGATAGCCAAGCGGCCGTTCGGTAAACAATCATGCATTGCAAGTCAGGCCTGCGTTCACCAGTGAGTACACACTTGACTGTAGTTTATCCAACAATATTCCTGTTTTTGAAACACGGGTTGATTGTTTTAAGGCATGTCCAACCCAAATAAATATTTTATATATCGGCTGGTGATCATGTGATTTTTTTGACAAACACACATAGTCAGATAACACAAGTCTGAAACATGTGCACCATGAGTTTTAACCCTGTTATCATGCTGCATATTAAGATCTAAATAGTGACATAATTAGGAGACCTGCGCCCCCCTGCAGATTTCCCTCTTGCTTAAAACATTGATCGCCAAGACCGAGCAGTCCCCCTTGGTCCCCTGGATCCAACTATATAAAGGATGGTGATTAGAACTCATTGAGTTTCCACCCAGGGTTGGATTGGATGACCCTGGAGGAGCGAGACAGAGTGAAAATTAGGAGATAAACTTGTCGGGGGCTCCTTAATGCTTCCTGGTGGGCTCCTTCTATTTCATAGTAGGAACAATCACCCCAATCCGACACTGGTTCCTCCATTCTAACCCGCCTAGTGACATCACTCCTTCCTGATCTTTTATCCATTCTCCTTTCTACTGAGCACCATGTAATGACACCAAAGACCAAAGCTCGGCTCAGCCAGAAAACCCTTCGCGTTTCACCGCCAACTGTTTGTTCACCCGAGATTAAAGAGATTGCGCATTTGTTTACTTGACTGAAAAAGACACAATCACCTTTTCTTTTTATTATAGAACCACTATTTATAGCTCTTCGGGACTGAAAGGGAGATTGTACTTCAGTCTAAACTTTGATCTTTCCATATTATGAATAAAAAAAATGAAAATAATTTCTTCCCCATCTCGTGAACTTGGCCTTTTAGCAAAACAAGTTATTTGCTGTTACTTTGATATGAAAGAAAGGAAATTAACAAAGTAACTGATCGTCCAAAAGCATAGCTAACCTTAAAACACTGCCCCCTGCAGGTAGAGTTACCATTTGTCTCCCAGTTCCTCCTATTGTTCTATAAAATCTTCAAAACAGGAGCAGGGAAACGGTATTGACATAAAACTCTTGCATGTGCATGGCACTTGATTGAAGCAGTATACAAGGCTAATAGGCAGATGAATTGAATCATTTATTCTTGTTATAATCCCATTGAATTTGAATTTAAATGCTTCATTTTTGTTTGAATCTATTAACCTCCAATGTCTCTCTTTCCTCTTTTGCTTCAAGCTTTAAAAATCCTCTCCAAGGTAGAGGGGAAGATATTACAGAATTGAAAAATGACCCAAATACCCTTTCAGAAATCATCTGTATTCTGCCGGTATGTGAATTCCTGATTTCTGGATTAGAGAGAGGACACAACCAATCACCCAGTATATAATGGACAGGGTTGGTCCCAGTATGCATTTACCTTCCCTTTTGGGTGCATTTTGCAAATCACAATGTAAATTAATGGAAATCGCGAAAGAATCAGTTCCCAATTTGCATTCCGAATCTGGTGGTCCATTTTTTATCTGCATGCATGCACGCCTTTTGGTCCGTGTTTGTCAGAATTGCACTTTAATAATAGTCTATGGGAACGCAAAAGAAAAGTGGACAACTTATTTTGCGTTTTCTACAGTGTTTGTTTCCTGTTGATTTTCCAAAAACGGAATGTGCACGCAAACGGACTGGAAACGTAGACACACGCGGACAAAGCATGAAAACGCATGTCTGTTAACCTGCAATGGACAGAATGCAGACAAAACGATTATCCTAAACACGCTCTACATTGTCCATAATAGATAGATTATAATAACTGATTATAACTCTTAGCAAGCACCTATAAGCATACAATTAGTGATAAACTATTGTCCTTCTGTTTTTTATGCAGATAATAAATAACACAAACCGAGAATTTTTCAACACAGGGGCCATGATTCTGTCTTGAATACCCTAATAAGGGGCTGATACATATGAGGTGCAAAACTCTGCCCATGCTATAAATGTGTAGCAGCCAATCAGATGTAAGCTTTCCCATGCGTTACTGAAATTAGGTAACATCCGATTGGGTGCTGCCGATAATAGCAGGTGCAAATTATTGCATGATTATTGAATCAGTCCCCAATGCAATTTGGACCAATGGTGAAAAAAAGTTGGCATATACACAGCGTATACACATTGTATACACAGCACATACACAGCATATACACAGCACATACACAGCATATACACACAGCCTATACACAGCGTATACACATTGTATACACAGCACATACACAGCATATACACAGCACATACACATTATATTAGGTCACTATCAAACAGAATGAGGTGACACTGTAAATGTTATAATATTACATTATAACATATAATATAATTATGAATATTATATTAGGACACTATTATACAGAAAGGGGGGACATTGTTAATGTTATAATATTACATTATAACATATAATATAATTATGAATATTATATTAGGACACTATTTTTTTTTCTTTTATGACATGTCTAGTTATGCCATACTGCTTGTCTCAAGTTAAATGTCAATATATATTTATAGCCAATAGGAAAGAAATTGCTATTTTCCCAACGCCTGATACTCTCACTATTTTGTAGTGCGCTGCCTGCAGCCCTATGCTCTAATGCCTTTCCAGCCTCTTGCAACATGGCAACTCCCACAGGTCTTTGTACAGATAATCTATTTCTCTTATATTATTATTTTAAGTCAAACAAGCGACCTGTCACTCCCTAAATACTGCTGAACTACTACATTACCCACACACCTAACAAACTGTCACCCGCCATACTGTGTATTCAAAACATCAACGTTATAACAGTACCTTCTAATGTGTTCAACATAGCTCCCCCTTAAACTCCTGCAAATCCCTGTCTGGGTTAATGAATGGAGAACTTTATGTTAATATCCTGCAGAAAAGCTTTATATGTCTATATTTAACCTTAAATCCTTTCCCCGGCATATGTCAAAATCCTATTAAAACACCATAGGACCCGGCGCCTTTAGAAGCGCCTGGCAGTGCAATGCGTAATGATATCTGTGAGCAAAACTAGCTAAAATGCCTGGATGGCACTTCTAAAAAAAACTTTTATTATCCCAAATACCTACTGCTAGGAAATAAAGCCTGTGAAGTGTTAAGTCAAGTCAGAGCTAATAAAAAAAAGGCAAAGTTGCTCCAATGGTTTAAGCTCTTCCAATCTGTTCTGAAAATAAAACTGGCAACGGAAAGGAGCAGCCCAAACAATCCAAGGGTTATCCAGTCATCCATGGAAATTCAGGCTACAACTGGACAAATTGTACAACATGGAGTCCTCGTTTATTCACTGCAATATCCCCCTTTCTGTTTGATAGTTGCCTAATTAATATTCATAATTATATATATGTTATAATGAATATTAAAACATTTACAGTGTCACCTCATTCTGTTGATAGTGACCTAATATAATATTCATAGTTATATTATATGTTATAATGTAATATTATAACACAACAATGTCACCTCTTTCTGTTTGATAGTGTCCTCCTAATATAATATTCATAATATATTATATGTTATAATGTAATATTATAACATAACAATGTCCCCCCTTTCTGTTTGATAGTGTCCAATATAAAATTCAAATATATTATATGTTAAATGTAATATTATACATTAACAATGTCCCCCTTTCTGTAATAGTGTCCAATATAATATCATAATTATATATAGTTATAATGTAATATTATAACATTTACAGTGTCACCTCATTCTGTTTGATAGTGACCTAATAAATATTCATAGTTATATATATGTTATAATGTAATATGATAACATTAACAATGTCACCTATTTTGTTGATATTATTACTAATAATATTCATAATGTGACCTATTTCTGTTTGATAATGCCCTAATTATATTCATAATTAGGTGACATATTAAAATATACTATAATGATATTCTAATGCCATCCTTTTCTGTTTGATAGTGCCATAATATAAAATTATAATATATGACAATTGTAATATTCATAATTTTACCTTTCCTGTTGAGAGCGTCCTTATGTAATATTCATGTCCCCACTTCTAGTTTGATAGGCTCCTGATAAAATATTCATAATTATATTATATATTATAATATCCTAATGTCACCTCTTTGTTTATTAGGTTCATAACTAATATTCATAATTATATCATATAATATCATAATATTGTAATATCACCTCTTCTGTTGATAGTGTCTTAATATAAGGTTCATACAGGGGGATTCAAAAGTTCTTATTGATAAATATGGTGCTAATTTTGGCCCAACCAATCAGATGTTAATTTTTAAATGTTAAAGAAGATCTAATTGATTGGGGCAAAATTAGCACCATTTTTAACAATAAAAACTTTTATTGAATCTCCCAGATAGTGTCACCTTTCTAATCTGTCCTCGGATTGTAAACTGGATTTATGCTCCTATTACAGTGATTGAAAATGAGAGTTCTGACCAGAGATGGATTAAGATCAAAATAGGTCCTGTGCATGGTGACATTTAGGGCCCCTTTGTACTCTATTGTATGGACCGTAGTACTGAAGCTGGGGCCCCTGATGTTTACCTGGCCCTAGGCAGCTGCCTTAATGGATAATCCTGCTCTAGTTCTGACAGTTATCTATTAATCTCACCATATGGCATTTTTATGTTTTGTACTGAAAAGCTGTTCTGTTTAAAGGGGAACTTTGGTCTAAACATTCTGAACATTTTTCTGAAAAAACTGCAGATTAACGAAATGCATTGTTGACCTATTAAAGTAATTCCTAAGATATTCTTGTGTTACGTACAATGTTTAACTACAACAGCACTAGATCGTACAGCGTAGATAACTGGATAGCCTATACCCTGTTAGATGACAGCAAGACGGGTGTGGCCATCTTTACCATACCGTACCATGTTTACCATACCATTCCCCTTACTGGTCCAGTCTAACTCCTCCTCTCTGGTTTCAGTGGCAAGAACCAATGGTGGCCGATGGAGACAAAACTGCACCGGGCCAGCAAGGGAAAGTTACAGTAAGTATAACAGTTGATCTAGACTAATAGTAGATTGGGTTACTTCCGCGCTATGGTGTGGTAGGGAATTTCTCCTTAAGTAGGGTGGCTGCACTGCAAGTTGTCCACTGAATTGTTTATAAAATCTTTAAAAGTATCTTGCTTGGCTGGGGGTATGGTAGGGGAAGGGTTAAAACAGAAGTAAAAAATAAAAATAGGTTAGATCAAGATCTCTGTAAACAAACCAGTTTAAAATGACACTTCCATATATTAAAATTAAAACTTCAACCACTCACTTGTGTCTAACACCACTAGGGGTAATGCAGGCTTTACTCTGTGCTGTTCTGATTGCTGGTGTCTGTATAGTCCAAAAACCTCTGCACACAGGAATAAGGTTGCCAACAAACTTATTATAGCAATTAAAAACAATAAAAAGCACTAAAAAACCTTGCAAAAAATGTCCATTAGCAGTTTTTGAAGTGCACCTCTCTGCTATGGTGTGGCCCCTTTAAGGCGTGGCTTGTGAGGTAGTTACGCGTTTCGCTGTTTTATCCTTACAGCTTCATCAGGGATAAAATTTGAAGTGTCTCTCTGGCTTTTAAAATCTGATTCAAACTACTTCTGTTCTGTAACAGGAAGTGACATTTGTGTTCCATTTGCGTCTGTTGTGTTCCAGCACATGTCTGGTTTGACTAGATGTCTTATTCAACCTCCCAAACTATTGAACTATGGAACACAAACAGACAGCAAATGGAACACAAATGTCACTTCCTGTTACAGAAACAGGAAGTAGTTTGAATCATGATTTTTAAAAGCCAGAGACACTTCAAATTTTATCCCTGATGAAGCTGTAAGGATTAAAACAGCGAAACGCGTAGGAACTACCTCACAAGCCACGACTTAAAGGGGCCACACCATAGCAGAGAGGTGCAACTTCAAAAACTGCTAATGGACATTTTTTGCAAGGTTTTTTAGTGCTTTTTATTGTTTTTAATTGCTAAATAAAGTTTGTTGGCAACTTTATTCCTGTGTGCAGAGGTTTTTGGGAACTATACAGACCAAGCAAGCATCAGAACAGCACAGAGTAAAGCCTGCATTACCCCTAGTGGTGGATAGACACAAGTGAGTGTTGAAGTTTTTAATTTTAATATATGGAAGTGTCATTTAAACTGGTTTGTTTACAGAGATCTTGATCTAACCTATTTATTATTTTTTACTTCTGTTTTAACCCTTCCCCTACCCATACCCCAAGCGCAAGCAGATACTTAAAGTTGATCTAGACTATACTCAGCATAAGGACCAAGAGTTTAGGTCCCCATGGGTACGTTTAATGCTGAAAAGATGAGGGAAGTGAGGAAGGTATAGTTGTTCTAAAACCCAAGATAAAGCACATTATGTCTGTCCCAATGCAAGAGGGACAATGCAACCATGGGGGGCCAACTGTCCAATATTCTGACCCAAGTATTCCGAACTTGTGTTACCATCTCGTACATTTATCTTGTGTACAGCATTTCTTCATTTTAGTTTATTATATATAGCGCCAATATCTTCTTTGTTTTACAATTACATGTTTACATTCACATCAGGTCCTGCCCCAAAGAGATTACAATCTAAGCACATTTATTTGACACACCTATCAGATGTCTTATGATTGTGGGGGAAACCGGAGTGCCCGGAGGAAACCCATGCATCACGGGGAGAACATACAAACTCCTTACAGATGTGTCCAAGGGTGGAATCGAACTCAGGTCTTCAGCGCTGCAAGGCGTCAGTGCAACCACTGAGCCACCGTGCTTTATGGCCCAGCACTGCAGAATAAGAGTCCCGTACTGCTGCATATTGAAATCCTTGAACATAAAACATATAAGTAAAAATGCAGAACATAAGCAGCCTCGATGGTTTCATTTTAGGTCAATAAGAGTTGAGAGTCGTACGTCCGCCTGTAAAACTTTAAATCCAAGTCCTTTGATCTGCTATACTGCAAATCAATTAATGCGCTTCCTCTTCTCATTTCATTGCATAACTGCATTAGGTTCTACTTATCACGGTGAATGCATTTTTCCATTGTTTAAAACTCTGCTTGTAAAGACAATCTGCTGAGGCATTCGGGTAATTTAGGTAGACCCCCCATGGACTTTAGGTGAGCTTTTAGGTGAGCCTTAAGGCTCAACACACTTGCGATCGCAGGTCCCGACCCGCGACGCACGATGTGCATGAACAAACGTTTCAGCCGATATAGGCCCGCGTGTAGGCGCTTTATCGGCCTAAACGTTGTGTCGTGGATCATTGCCCAACTGACCGGTGTGCTCTCCGAAGACCGCCCATTTCGTCCGATAAAGGAACATACACGGGCTGTTATTGCCCGAAACGGACGTTCTTTTTCACGTGCAGCGCGGGTCGGGACCCACGGTCCCACATGTGTACGATCCTTATTTATCAAAGATCAGGCTACACATAGTCCGGAGTGTTCTCCCTATAAAGGATAGGAAAATGTACGGGACTACCACATTCTATTCAGCTGTGTGCACTCCCCTATACAAGGGGCCACCACGGAGGAGGGAAATTTTCAGAATGTAAGACCTTTCCCAGCGCCCACGAACCGTTGGAGTAATAAAATGGTCATTACCTTCTAAAAATCATTTGCACTACTCACTTTAACGATAAAGTAGTAATTCCCTCAGATCCAACGGAATGGTCCCTTTATCATTAAGTGTGTACCCAGTAACAGGAAGTCTAGGACTACATGCCAGTCCCTTGTCTGACTGCCCTATCTTAAATCTTTCCATGTTTAAGCAACAAGGTGCTATTAATGGGAAAAAAACTAACTTTGAATTATATTGATTTTATTTATGTTGGTGATGCTTAAAGAAATAAACACTTTGTTAACACAACTTGTTATTGACAAACGCAAATCTCAACATCAAAGTCAATATTAGGCCAACAGGATTCACAGGAGACTGAGGCTTTTAAGAAATATTGGCAATTAGAAAGAATCTTACCAATGGAATGCACATGTCTGGTTTGACTAGATGTCTTATTCAACCTCCAAACTATGTAACTATGTATGTCTGTAGGTAGGGAGCCCCAAATGTTTTTTGATTTTGTTTGCAATAAATCACATTTATGATTTTGATTATATGGTTAAGATTAATAATGGCATTTATTTTTTTTAAGGGGGTTAAGATTACAAATATACTGAGAAGGAAGTGAATATAGTTGGTAAAAGGATGTAATTTCCAGTATATTTACATGTACACCAGCAAGGGAATATGTGACATTGACAAACAGAAAAAGATAAAGAATAAAGGGCAAGTCCAATAAAAAGCTATATACAGGTAAATCACTTAAAACATCACATAAACATAACTGTATATGCTTGTGAAGGTTCTATTCATCCAGGTCATGGTAATCTGTATATCATCCATCCAGGTCATGGTATATCTGATATTCTCATCCAGGTCAGATCTGTTATATTCATCCTCCAGTCGGTATATCGTGTTAAAATCATTCATCCAGGTTCAGTATACGTAAATTCATCATCCAGGTCATGGTATACTGTAATATTCATCCATCAGTCATGGTATATCTGTAATATTCATTCCATCCAGGTCATGGTATTGTAATATTTCATTCATCCAGGTCATGGTTATCTGTAATATTCATTCATCCAGGTCATGGTATATCTGTCTCTATTCATTCATCCAGGTCATGGTATATCTGTAATATTCATTATTCCAGGTCATGGTATATCTGTAATATCATTCATCCAGGTCATGGTATATCTGTTGTATTCATTCATCCCGGTCATGGTATATCTGTTGTATTAATTAGATCAATGGACTTGAAAAGTAGTTCTTGAAGCGTTTCGCTAGTCATCGACTGGCTTTCTCAATTCAGAATGACTTGTACAAGAATCTGTGGCAATTATGTACCCTGGAAAATCCCAATTAGCATATCACAGCCAGGTGTTAGGGCGTGATTGGATAGTGGCTAAGAGGTGTTATAGGAACACATATCTTAGCTGTTAGGCGTCCACACTAGGTGTTTTTGTGCGTTTTTCTAAATGGACAGTTTTTAAAAACGCAGGACACATAAAATTCAATACTGAAGTTTTGAATACTGACTTTTTACTGAAGTTCTATAGTTCAAAACAGCCACATTTACTGCTGACTAGCAAAACCAGAGTTTTGACCAGTACCTGGATTTGAGCTGAAACCTTAAAAAAAGAAATTAGCAACATTTTTGACCGTTGAAACCACAAATTCCGCTGTTTCGCAGTAAAGATTTTGCGGTTTTTTCGCCATTTAATTCCAATTTTGTCATCGAAATTCCACATTGAAACCTGGGACTTTTCCTCCCCACCCTTGAGAATAATTAAATGATTTAATGTGTGTGTGGCCTGAAACGCAATTTATATCCATTTGATTCCTTTTATAAACTACGCCGCTGGTCTACTTATTTAGCATGGATTTTTCCAGGGGCTAATACATTCTAATTAGTGTTGACATCTAATGAGAACCAAATGAGTAGAGAAAAGTTCCTTTTTCTCTAAAGCCGGCCCTGACACTTTATTCTATAATTAAATATCCGAAATGGAAGGAGATTCTTATGAGTGGGAAGATGTAAGAATTACTAGAGAATTTATCGTGCACAAAAGCACAGGCAGCGCTTGAAAACCCCTTTAGAAAAGACTCGTCTGTGTGGTTTTTTTTGACACTTCTGCAAGGCGATGAACACCCCCCTAATTCTGTTGGCAAATGGAAGTTTCTTGTTCATTACTGGGAATTGGTGGGCTAGTTTCACAGTAAACACTGAAATATGGTTTATTTTTTCTTCAAAGAGGTAACTGCTTTAAGTATCTGTTTCTGCAAACACCTGGAGATCTATACACCCCCTTATGCTTACTTGTAAGGTACACAAACATATGGGGGTCTGCTTTGGGACTTTTATACAAAGTACACTATCAACAAGTTCAGGGAAGTTTTTTTAATGGGAGTTTTCCAATGGGATCTTGTATAGTGTACTGAAATCACACGCTATACAGATTAGTAGGAGTCTAAAGGTCCCGATAAAGCCCCAATAGTGTCGGATCCAATGGTATCGTGCTTTATCAGCAATGTGTGTGATGTTCGGGTCGGCCGAGCGCACGTTCGGGAAAAATTTCCCTCAGGAGGTAGTGTCTCATATGGGGAGTTTCCACACACAGTCCTGAGTATTCTTCCATGCTATGTATGGTGCTGTGTATATATGATTGTATATGCTGTGTATATGATATGATAGGCTGTGTATACGATGTGTATATGATGTGTATACGCTGGGTATACGCTGTGTATATGCTTGTGTGTATATATTGTGATATGATGTTGTAGTGCTGTGTATATGCTGTGTATATGCTGTGTTATATGATGTGTATATGATGTGTATATGCTGTGTATATGCTGTGTGATATGCTGTGTATATGCTGTGTGTTATATCTGTGCATATGCGTGTATTGCTGTGTATACACTTTGCATACGATGTGTATAGGATGTGTATAGGCTGTGTATATGGTGTGTATATGATGTGTATATGCTGTGTATACGATGTGTATACAGTGTAATGCTGTGTATATGCTGTGTATATGATGTGTATCCACGTGTATATGATGTGATATGATGTGTATACGATGTGTATATGCTGTGTATACAATGTGTATACGCTGTGTGTATATGCTGTGTATGCTGTGAATGTGCTGTGTATACGATGTGTATACGATGTGTATATGCTGGTATACGATGTGTATACGCTGTGTGTATGTGCTGTGTATATGCTGTGTATATGTGTGTATACGAGTGTGTATACGCTGGTGTATGTGTGTGTATATGCTGTGTATGTGTGTGATTACAATGTGTATACGCGTGTATAGGCTGTGTGTATATGCTGTGTATGTGCTGTGTATATGCTGTTGTAGTGCTGTGTATACAATGTGTATACGCTGTGTATATGCGTGGTGTATATGATGTGTATGTGCTGTGTATACGCTGTGTGTATATGCTGTGTGTATATGCTGTGTATGTGCTGTGTGCATGCTGTGTATACGAACATTACACAGCATATTCACATCATATATACACATCATATACACAGCATATACACAACATATACACAGCATATACGCAGCACAACCCAGCACATACGCATCATATACACAGCATATACACAGCACATACGCAGCATATACGCATCATATATGCATCATATACACAGCACATACACAGCATATACGCATCATATATGCATCATATACACAGCATATACACTGCACATACGCAGCACATACGCAGCATATACGCATCATATATGCATCATATACACAGCACATACACAGCATATACACATCATATATGCATCATATACACAGCACATACACAGCATATACGCATCATATATGCATCAATACACAGCATATACACTGCACATACACAGCACATACGCAGCATATACGCATCATATACGCATCATATACACAGCATATACACAGCACATACACAGCATATACAAAGTACATTACACAGCATATACAAAGCATATACACAGCCAATAGCATACATATACACAGTATATACACAGCACATACACAGCATAAACACAGCATTAAACAGCACATCACATATATACACAGCACATACACAAGTATACACACAGCATCTACCCATCTATACAACGTATACAACACATACACATCATATACACAGCGTGTACACATCGTATACACAGCATGCACACAGCACATACACAAGCATATAACACAGCATATACACACAGCGTATACAAGCACAACACACATAATATACACACAGCATATACACCGCGTATACACATTGTAACACAGCACAACACAGCATATACACAGCACATACACAGCATATACACAGCACATACACACAGCGTATACACATCGTATACACAGCATATACACAGCATATACACAGCACATACACACAGCGTATACACATCGTATACACAGCATATACACATCGTATACACATCGTATACACAGCACATTCACAGCATATACACAGCATATACACACAGCGTATACACATTGTATACACAGCATATACACATCGTATACACATCATATACACATCATATACACAGTGGATACACATCATATACACAGCATATACACAGCATATACACATTGTATACACATCGTATACACAGCATATACACATCATATACACAGCATATACACATTGTATACACATCGTTTACACATCGTATGCAAAGTGTATACACAGCAAATACACAGCATATGCACAGCATATACACACAGCATATACACAGCATATACACAGCATATACACAGCATATACACATCATATACACAGCATATACACACAGCATATACACAGCATATACACAGCACATACACATCATATACACAATATATACACACAGCATATACACAGCGTATACACAGCGTATACACATCATATACACATCGTATACACAGCCTATACATATCATATACACAGCATATACACATCATATACACAGCACATACATAGCATGGGAAGAATACTCAGGACTGTGTGTGGAAACTCCCCATATAGAGACACTACCTCGGCTGAGGGAAATTTTTCCCGAACGTGCGCTCGGCCGACCCGAACATCACACACATTGCTGATAAAGCACCGATACCATTGGATCCGACACTATTGGGGCTTTATCGGGACCTTTAGACTCCTACTAATCTGTATAGCGTGTGATTTCAGTACACTATACAAGATCCCATTGGAAAACTCCCATTAAAAAAACTTCCCTGAACTTGTTGAATAGTGTACTTTGTTATAAAGTCCCAAAGCAGACCCCCATATTGTTTGTGTACCTTACAAGTAAGCATAAGGGGGTGTATAGATCTCCAGGTGTTTGCAGAAACAGATACTTAAAGCAGTTACCTCTTTGAAGAAAAAATAAACCAATATTTCAGGTTGTTACTGTGGAAACTGAGCCCACCAATTCCCAGTAATGAACAAGAAACTTCCATTTGCCAACAGAATTAGGTGGGTGTTCATCGCCTTGCAGAAGTGTCAAAAAAAACCACACAGACGAGTCTTTTCTAAAGGGGTTTTCAAGCGCTGCCTGTGCTTTTGTGCACGATAAATTCTCTAGTAATTCTTACATCTTCCCACTCATAAGAATCTCCTTCCATTTCGGATATTTAATTATAGAATAAAAGTGTCAGGGCCGGCTTTAGAGAAAAAGGAACTTTTCTCTACTCATTTGGTTTCATCATTAGATGTCAACACTAATTAGAATGTATTAGCCCCTGGAAAAAATCCATGCTAAATAAGTAGACCAGCGGCGTAGTTTATAAAAGGAATCAAATGGATATAAATTGCGTTTCAGGCCACACACACATTAAATCATTTAATTATTCTCAAGTTGGGGTCGAGGAAAAGTCCCAGGTTTCAATGTGGAATTTCGAATGACAAAATTGGAATTAAATGGCGAAAAAACCGCAAAATCTTTACTGTCGAAACAGCGGAATTTGTGGTTTCAACGGTCAAAAATGTTGCTAATTCTTTTTTTAAGGTTTCAGCTCAAATCCAGGTACTGGTCAAAACTCTGGTTTTGCTAGTCAGCAGTAAATGTGGCTGTTTTAGAACTATAGAACTTCAGTAAAAAGTCAGTATTCAAAACTTCAGTATTGAATTTTATGTGTCCTGCGTTTTTAAAAACTGTCCATTTAGAAAAACGCACAAAAAACAGACCTAGTGTGAACGAGCCTAAACAGCTAAAGATATGTGTTCCTATAACACCTCTTAGCCACTATCCAATCACGCCCTTAACACCTGGCTGTGATATGCTAATTGGGATTTTCCAGGGTACATAATTGCCACAGATTCTTGTACAAGTCATTCTGAATTGAGAAAGCCAGTCGGATGACTAGCGAAACGTCTTCAAGAACTACATTTCAAGTCCAGTTGATCTAATTGAATACAACAGATATACCATGACCTGGATGAATGAATACAACAGATATACCATGACCTGGATGAATGAATATTACAGATATACCATGACCTGGATGAATGAATATTACAGATATACCATGACCTGGATGGATGAATATTACAGATATACCATGACCTGGATGAATGAATTTTACAGATATACCGTGACCTGGATGGATGAATATTACAGATATAACATGACCTGGATGAATGAATATTACAGATATACCATGACCTGGATGGATGAATATTACAGATATACCATGACCTGGATGAATGAGAACCTTCACAAGCATATTACAGTTATGTTTATGTGATGTTTAAGTGATTTACCTGTATATAGCTTTTTATTGGACTTGCCCTTTATTCTTTATCTTTTTCTGTTTGTCAATGTCACATATTCCCTGCTGGGTAGTACATGTAAATATACTGGAAATTACATCCTTTTACCAACTATATTCACTTCCTTCTCAGTATATTTGTAATCTTAACCCCCTTAAAAAATAAAATGCCATTAAATATAATCTTAACCATATAATCAAAAATCATAAAATGTGATTTATTGCAAACAAAATCAAAAAACATTTTGGGGCTCCCTACCTACAGACATTACATAGTTACATAGTTTGGAGGTTGAATAAAGACATCTAGTCAAACCAGACATGTGCATTCCATTGGTAAGATTCTTTCTAATTGCCAATATTTATCTTAAAATAGCCTCAGTCTCCTGTGAATCCTGTTGGCCTAATATTGACTTTGATGTTGAGAGTTGCGTTTGTCAATAACAAGTTGTGTTAACAAAGTGTTTATTTCTTTCTAAGCATCAGCCAACATAAAAATAAAATCAATATAATTCAAAGTTAGTTTTTTTCCCATTGAATAGCACCTTGTTGCTTTAAACATGGAAAGATTTAAGATAGGGCAGTCAGACAAGGGACTGGCATGTAGTCCTAGACTTCCTGTTAAGCTGGGTACACACTTTAATGATAAAGGGACCATTCCGTTGGATCTGATGGAATTACTACTTTATCGTTAAAGTGAGTAGTGCAAATGATTTTTAGAAGGTAATGACCATTTTATTACTCCAACGGTTCGTGGGCGCTGGGAAAGGTCATTACATTCTGAAAATTTCCCTCCTCCGTGGTTGGCCCCTTGTATAGGGGAGTAGCCACAGCTGAATAGAATGTGGTAGTCCCGTACATTTTTCCTATCCTTTATAAAGGGAGAACACTCCGGACTATGTGTAGCCTGATCTTTGATAAATTACAGGATCGTACACATGTGGGACCGTGGGTCCCGACCCGCGCTGCACGGTGAAAAAGAACGTCCGTTTCGGGCAATAATCAGCCCGTGTATGGGTCCTTTATCGGACGAAATGGGCGGTCGTTCGGAGAGCCACCCGGTCAGTTGGGCAATGATCCACGAACAAACGTTTAGGCCGATAAAGCGCCTACACGCGGGCCGATTATCGGCTGAAACGTTTGTTCATGCACATCGTGCGTCGCGGGTCGGGACCTGCGATCGCAAGTGTGTATGAGCCTTAAGGCTCACCTAAAAGCTCACCTAAAGTCCATGGGGGGTCTACCTAAATTACCCAGAATGCCTCAGCAGATTGTCTTTACAAGCAGAGTTTTAAACAATGGAAAAATGCATTCACCGTGATAAGTAGAACCTAATGCAGTTATGCAATGAAATGAGAAGAGGAAGCGCATTAATTGATTTGCAGTATTAGCAGATCAAAGGACTTGGATTTAAAGTTTTACAGGCGGACGTACGACTCTCAACTCTTATTGACCTTAAAATGAACCATCGAGGCTGCTTATGTTCTGCATTATTTACTTATATGTTTTATGTTCAAGGATTTCAATATGCAGCAGTACGGGACTCTTATATCTGCAGTGCTGGGCCATAAAGCACGGTGGCTCAGTGGT
The DNA here is from genome assembly GCA_019447015.1 of Hymenochirus boettgeri. NCBI lineage: Eukaryota > Metazoa > Chordata > Amphibia > Anura > Pipidae > Hymenochirus > Hymenochirus boettgeri. Next base: position 28,276,781 of record CM033475.1, on the reverse strand, counting down.
TAGCACTGACGCCTTGCAGCGCTGAAGACCTGAGTTCGATTCCACCCTTGGACACATCTGTAAGGAGTTTGTATGTTCTCCCCGTGCATGCATGGGTTTCCTCCGGGCACTCCGGTTTCCCCCACAATCATAAAGACATACTGATAGGTGTGTCAAATAAATGTGCTTAGATTGTAATCTCTTTGGGGCAGGACCTGATGTGAATGTAAACATGTAATTGTAAAACAAAGAAGATATTGGCGCTATATAATAATAAACTAAAATGAAGAAATGCTGTACACAAGATAAATGTACGAGATGGTAAACACAAGTTCGGAATACTTGGGTCAGAATATTGGACCAGTTGGCCCCCCCATGGTTGCATTGTCCCTCTTGCATTGGGACAGACATAATGTGCTTTATCTTGGGTTTTAGAACAACTATACCTTCCTCACTTCCCTCATCTTTTCAGCATTAAACGTACCCATGGTGAGGACCTAAAGCTCTTGGTCCTTATGCTGAGTATAGTCTAGATCAACTTTAAAAGTATCTTGCTTGCGCTTGGGGGTATGGGTAGGGGAAGGGTTAAAACAAGAAGTAAAAAATAATAAATAGGTTAAGATCAAGATCTCTGTAAACAAACCAGTTTAAAATGACACTTCCATATATTAAAATTAAAACTTCAACCACTCACTTGTGTCTATCCACCACTAGGGGTAATGCAGGCTTTACTCTGTGCTGTTCTGATGCTTGCTTGGTCTGTATAGTTCCCAAAAACCTCTGCACACAGGAATAAGGTTGCCAACAAACTTTATTATAGCAATTAAAAACAATAAAAAGCACTAAAAAACCTTGCAAAAAATGTCCATTAGCAGTTTTTGAAGTTGCACCTCTCTGCTATGGTGTGGCCCCTTTAAGTCGTGGCTTGTGAGGTAGTTCCTACGCGTTTCGCTGTTTTAATCCTTACAGCTTCATCAGGGATAAAATTTGAAGTGTCTCTCTGGCTTTTAAAATCATGATTCAAACTACTTCCTGTTTCTGTAACAGGAAGTGACATTTGTGTTCCATTTGCTGTCTGTTTGTGTTACATAGTTACATAGTTTGGAGGTTGAATAAAGACATCTAGTCAAACCAGACATGTGCTGGAACACAAACAGACAGCAAATGGAACACAAATGTCACTTCCTGTTACAGAAACAGGAAGTAGTTTGAATCATGATTTTAAAAGCCAGAGAGCACTTCAAATTTTATCCCTGATGAAGCTGTAAGGATTAAAACAGCGAAACGCGTAGGAACTACCTCACAAGCCACGACTTAAAGGGGCCACACCATAGCAGAGAGGTGCAACTTCAAAAACTGCTAATGGACATTTTTTGCAAGTTTTTTTAGTGCTTTTTTTGTTTTTATTGCTATAATAAAGTTTGTTGGCAACCTTATTCCTGTGTGCAGAGGTTTTTGGGAACTATACAGACCAAGCAAGCATCAGAACAGCACAGAGTAAAGCCTGCATTACCCCTAGTGGTGGATAGACACAAGTGAGTGTTGAAGTTTTAATTTTAATATATGGAAGTGTCATTTTAAACTGTTTTGTTTACAGAGATCTTGATCTTAACCTATTATTATTTTTTACTTCTTGTTTTAACCCTCCCCCCTACCCATACCCCCAAGCGCAAGCAAGATACTTTTAAAGATTTTATAAACAATTCAGTGGACAACTTGCAGTGCAGCCACCCTACTTAAGGAGAAATTCCCTACCACACCATAGCGCGGAAGTAACCCAATCTACTATTAGTCTAGATCAACTGTTATACTTACTGTAACTTTCCCTTGCTGGCCCGGTGCAGTTTTGTCTCCATCGGCCACCATTGGTCTTGCCACTGAAAACCAGAGAGGAGGAGTTAGACTGGACCAGTAAGGGGAATGGTATGGTAAACATGGTACGGTATGGTAAAGATGGCCACACCGTCTTGCTGTCATCTAACAGGGTATAGGCTATCCAGTTATCTACGCTGTACGATCTAGTGCTGTTGTAGTTAAACATTGTACGTAACACAAGAATATCTTAGGAATTACTTTAATAGGTCAACAATGCATTTCGTTAATCTGCAGTTTTTCAGAAAAAATGTTCAGAAATGTTTTAGACCAAAGTTCCCCTTTAAACAGAACAGCTTTTCAGTACAAAACATAAAAATGCCATATGGTGAGATTAATAGATAACTGTCAGAACTAGAGCAGGATTATCCATTAAGGCAGCTGCCTAGGGCCAGGTAAACATCAGGGGCCCCAGCTTCAGTACTACGGTCCATACAATAGAAGTACAAAGGGGCCCTAAATGTCAGCCATGCACAGGACCTAATTTGATCTTAATCCATCTCTGGTCAGAACTCTCATTTTCAATCACTGTAATAGGAGCATAAATCCAGTTTACAATCCGATGACAGATTAGAAGAGGTGACACTATCTGGGAGATTCAATAAAAGTTTTTATTGTTAAAAATGGTGCTAATTTTGCCCCAATCAATTAGATCTTCTTTAACATTTAAAAATTAACATCTGATTGGTTGGGGCAAAATTAGCACCATATTTATCAATAAGAACTTTTGAATCCCCCTGTATGAACCTTATATTAAGACACTATCAAACAGAAGAGGTGATATTACGAATATTATGATATTATATGTAATATAATTATGAATATTAGATTATGACACTAATAAACAAAGAGGTGACATTAGGAATATTATAATATATAATATAATTATGAATATTTTATCAGGAGACTATCAAACTAGAAGTGGGGACATGAATATTACATAAGGACGCTCTCAAACAGGAAGAGGTAAAATTATGAATATTACAATATGTCATATAATTATAAATATTATATTATGGCACTATCAAACAGAAAAGGATGGCATTATGAATATCATTATAGTATATTTTAATATGTCACCTAATTATGAATATAATATTAGGGCATTATCAAACAGAAATAGGTCACATTATGAATATTATTATGAATAATATCAAACAGAAATAGGTGACATTGTTAATGTTATCATATTACATTATAACATATAATATAACTATGAATATTATATTAGGTCACTATCAAACAGAATGAGGTGACACTGTAAATGTTATAATATTACATTATAACATATAATATAATTATGAATATTATATTAGGACACTATTATACAGAAAGGGGGGACATTGTTAATGTTATAATATTACATTATAACATATAATATAATTATGAATATTATATTAGGACACTATCAAACAGAAAGAGGTGACATTGTTAGTGTTATAATATTACATTATAACATATAATATAACTATGAATATTATATTAGGTCACTATCAAACAGAATGAGGTGACACTGTAAATGTTTTAATATTACATTATAACATATAATATAATTATGAATATTATATTAGGACACTATCAAACAGAAAGGGGGGATATTGCAGTGAAAATAACGAGGAGCTCCATGTTGTACAATTTGTCCAGTTGTAGCCTGAATGTTCCATGGATGACTGGATAACCCTTGGATTGTTTGGGCTGCTCCTTTCCGTTGCCAGTTTTATTTTCAGAACAGATTGGAAGAGCTTAAACCATTGGAGCAACTTTGCCTTTTTTTTATTAGCTTCTGACTTGACTTAACACTTCACAGGCTTTATTTCCTAGCAGTAGGTATTTGGGATAATAAAAGTTTTTTTTAGAAAGTGCCATCCAGGCATTTTAGCTAGTTTTGCTCACAGATATCATTACGCATTGCACTGCCAGGCGCTTCTAAAGGCGCCGGGGTCCTATGGTGTTTTAATAGGATTTTGACAATATGCCGGGGAAAGGATTTAAGGTTAAATATAGACATATAAAGCTTTTATCTGCAGGATATTAACATAAAGTTCTCCATTCATTAACCCAGGACAGGGATTTGCAGGAGTTTAAGGGGGAGCTATGTTGAACACATTAGAAGGTACTGTTATAACGTTGATGTTTTGAATACACAGTGTATGGCGGGTGACAGTTTGTTAGGTGTGTGGGTAATTGTAGTTCAGCAGTATTTAGGGAGTGACAGGTCGCTTGTTTGAGCCTTAAAATAATAATATAAGAGGAAATAGATTATCTGTACAAAGACCTGTGGGAGTTGCCATGTTGCAAGAGGCTTGAAAGGCATTAGAGCATAGGGCTGCAGGCAGCGCACTATCAAAATAGTGAAGAGTATCAGGCAGTTAGGGAAAATAGCAATTTCTTTCCTATTGGCTATAAATATATATTGACATTTAACTTGAGACAAGCAGTATGGCAGTAACTAGACATGTACATAAAAGAAAGTCTTTGATTGACTGCAGGTTCCAACCTGGTGAAAGTTCTAGGGGGAGATGCTGTAAAGGTCGCTATTGCCCCAAATGACCGGTACTGTGTCCAAAACCACTTGGAAAGGTCTCTTCAGCGCCCACTTAAGCCTTAAGTAAAGACGATATTGCACGCAGTGGCCGATAATCTTATATTATGTGTATGGCTGTTCGGTCGGGCATTGTTGGTAGTTTGACCTGGCGGGTCAGCAAACAATGTCAGAGTAAACCTGCATTTCATATATAGGAGGATAGTAATGATTAGTAACTCTCTGTGACCTTATAAGTGTTAACAAGAGATCCAGTATCAAATGAACATTTCATTTTATTTTAATTCTCCGGTTTTAACAAAGGCGACCAAATGTCAGGAACGCAGGAGATGAAACCGGTTTAAAACTCGCCAACTTCTGGATAGATTTTAATTGGGGTAGACGAGGTCATTTAAGGATAACAGTGCCTTCCTCTCAATTATACGATTAACACTTCTAGAAACCACAGGCATTATCATGGTCAGACTCTCCCCAAGGGCCCGTCTACCGGATTAACTAGAGATAAAGGTAACATATCTGCTATGTGCTGTAGACCCGGCTATAGAATAAAATATAATAATCATTTCACAACTATCACCCACAACACGCTACAGCTGAGCTCAGTTACCAGCTACCCCAACTACTGCTACGTTACGTCTAATGCATCCTGCTTAGGATGCATCTTCTGTATGTGTTTTCATTAACAACCCAATAAGGAAGTAGCTACCTCTGTTAATGGAGCAGTACTTTGCGGAAGAAAATCAGCTAGTAGTGCATCTTTCCCAGGGGAGAATATAGCAGAGAGGGTAATTGTCTTATGCCCTTTAATAGTATGATTTTTAGCACAATGGCCTCTCCACCAGCCTAGCTGCCACCAATGGCTGCACGGCCCCAATTCTCCCAACCCGCTCTCCATTCACCTGTAAACACCATTTCTGGTGGATTAACCCAAGGCTGTCCCTGGGGGGGACTTCATTTCGCAATTCAGTTTCCTACTACACACTGATCAATGGTTGGGTACCACTTTTTGCCCATGGCGAAAGTATCTCATTTAATATTTAACACTATAGTACTTAAAAAGTTAAAAAGGGAAATGTTTTGTTTGAGCTCCTCTACCATCAGCAGATACATCGCCCCCTGACACACAACGGCAAGTAGTTTTTTTAAAATAAAATAAGAATAGATTAGGACAGAATCGTGTGTTTTGCACAAAAAAAAAACAAAAATTGACTTTGAACAGAAGATTAAAGTTTCCTGGCCTTCCCCGCGCTCCCAATTTCTTTCAAACCAATATCTTTGAACTTTCTGCTGAGCCCTGTTATACATTCAGAGCAAGGTATAGCTTCCTCATCCCCACCGAGTGCATTGGTGCAGATTGTGTTTTATAGTATTGCATTCTACAGTCACACAGATCTGCTTGCTTAATCGCACAGTGATAAAAGATAACGTCCTCATAAAATCCTTAAGGCATGATTATACAACAAAATGGAACAATCGTCTTTTTTTCCTTCTGCAAGAAGCTTAGATATGTTTTATTAGCTTTAAAATAAAATCACCAGTCCTATCATCAGCCTTGGAGGGAGGGGGGGTTTGATAAAAAATAGTTTTTAGGGCATCGTTAAAGGGGAGCAAAGGGTACCTGAACATACCTTACAGATTGCTGATTAAGAGAATGTTCGTACACACGTGTGATTATGGCTGACGACCCACAACGCAAGATGTGTACGAACAGACGCTTTGGCCGATAATCGTGCTGTGTATGAGCACTTTATTGGCACTCGTTCGGAGATCCGCCCAGCCGGATTGGGCAATGATCCCCGACTAAACGGCCATTTCCACCGATAAAGTGCCCATACAATGCACGATTATCGGCTAAAACTGCTGTGTACGAACGTTTAAATGCCGGGTCCTCTTCCCAAGAGTATATTACATCATCCTGAATACTTATACACTATAAGAGCTGGTGATCCTGCTATAAGAACTAGACGCTATAAGAGCTGGTGGTCCTGCTATAAGAACTAGACACTATAAGAGCTGGTGGACCTGCTATAAGATAAGAACTAGACACTATAAGAGCTGGTGGACCTGCTATAGAACTAGACACTATAATAGCTGGTGGACTGCTATAGAACTAGACACTATAAGAGCTGGTGGACCTGCTAAAGAACTAGACACTATAATAGCTGTGGAGCTGCTATAAGAACTAGACACTATAAAGCTGGTGGACCTGCTATAAGAACTAGACACTATAAGAGCTGGTGGACCTGCTATAGAAAACTAGACACTATAAGAGCTGGTGGACCTGCTATAGAACTAGACACTATAAGAGCTGGTGGACCTGCTATAGAACTAGACACTATAAGAGCTGGTGGCTCTGCTATAGAAGCTGGACACTATAAGAGCTGGTGGACCTGCTATAAGAACTAGACCCTATAGAGTCGGTGGACCTGCTATAGAACTGGAGACTATAAGAGCTGGTGGACTCTGCTATAAGAACTGGACACTATAAGAGCTGGTGGACCTGCTATAAGAACGGTATACACTGTAAACTGGTGACCTGCTATAAGAACTGGACACTTTAAGAGCCGGTGGACCTGCTATAAGACTAGACACTATAAGATCTGGTGGACCTGCTGTAAGAACTGGAGACTTTAAGAGCTGGTGGACCTGCTATAAGAACTGGACACTTTAAGAGCTGGTGGACCTGCTATAAGAACTGGACACTTTAAGAGCTGGTGGACCTGCTATAAGAACTAGACACTATAAGAGCTGGTGGACCTGCTATAAGAACTAGACACTATAAGAGCTGGTGGAGCTGCTATAATAACTGGACACTTTAAGAGCTGGTGGACCTGCTATAAGGACTAGAAACTATAAGAGCTGGTGGACCTGCTATAAGACCTGGACACTTTAAGAGCTGGTGGACCTGCTATAAGGACTAGACACTATAAGAGCTGGTGGACCTGCTATAAGATGGACACTTTAAGAGCTGGTGGCCCTGCTATAAGAATAGACACTATAAGAGCTGGTGGACCTGCTATAAGAACTGGACACTTTAAGAGCTGGTGGAGCTGCTAAATGAACTAGACACTATAAGAGCTGGTGGACCTGCTATAAGGACTAGACACTATAAGAGCTGGTGGACATGCTATAAGAATGAGACACTATAAGAGCTGGTGATCCTGCTATAAGAACTAGACTCTATAAGAGCGGTGGTCCTGCTATAAAACTAGACACTATAAGAGCTGTTGATCCTTCTATGAGAACTAGACCCTATAAGAGCTGGTGGACCTGCTATAAGAACTAGACACTATAAGAGCTGGTGGACCTGCTATAAGAACTGGAAACTCTAAGAGCTGGTGGACCTGCTATAAGGACTAGACACTTTAATAGCTGGTGGAGCCGCTATAAGAACTAGACACTATAAAGCTGGTGGACCTGCTTAAGAACTGGACACTTTAAGAGCTGGTGGCCCGGCTATAAGAATGACACTATAAGAGCTGGTGGACCCGTATACTGAAGAACTGGACACTTTAAGAGCTGGTGGACCTGCATAAGGACTAGACACTATAAGAGCTGGTGGACCTCTATAAGAACTGGACACTTTAAGAGCTGGTGGCCCTGCTATAAGATAGACACTATAAGAGCTGGTGGACCCGCTATAAAACGGGACACTTTAAGAGCTGTGGACCTGCTATAGGGACTAGACACTATAAGAGCTGGTGGACCTGCTATAAGAACTGGACCTTTAAGAGCTGGTGGCCCTGCTATAAGAATAGACACTATAAGAGCTGGTGGACCTCTATAAAAACGGGACACTTTAAAGCGGGTGGAGCTGCTATATGACCTAACACTATAAGACTGGTGGACCTGTTATAAGGACTAGACAATATAAGAGCCGGTGGACCTGCTATAAGGACTAGACAATATAAGTGCTGGTGGACCTGCTATAAGAACTAGACACTATAAGAGCTGGTGGACCTGCTATAAGAACTAGACAGTATAAGAGCTGGTGGAATGCTATAAGAACTAGACTATAAGTGCTGGTGGACCTGCTATAAAAACTAGACACTATAAGTGCTGGTGTACCTGCTATAAGAACTAGACACTATAAGAGCTGGTGGACCTGCTATAAAACTAGACAATATAAGTGCTGGTGGACCTGCTATAAGGACTAGACACTATAAGAGCTGGTGGACCTGCTATAGGAACTAGACAATATAAGTGCTGGTGGACATGCTATAAGAACTAGACACTATAAGTGCTGGTGGAGCTGCTATAAGAACTAGACACTATAAGACTGGTGGACCTGCTATAGGAACTAGACAATATAATGCTGGTGGACATGCTATAAGAACTAGACACTATAGTGCTGGTGGCCTGCTATAAGAACTAGACACTATTAGAGCCTGACCTGCTATAAGGACTAGACAATATAAGTGCTGGTGGACCTGCTATAAGAACTAGACACTATAAGAGCCGGTGGACCTGCTATAAGGACTAGACAATTTAAGAGCCGGTGGACCTGCTTAAAGACTAGACACTATAAGAGCCGGTGGACCTGCTATAAGGACAGACAATATAAGTGCTGGTGGACCTGCTATAAGAACTAGACACTATAAGAGCTGGTGGACCTGCTATAAGACTAGACATTATAAGACTGGTGGACATGCTATAAGAACTAGACATTATAAGTGCTGGTGGACCTGCTTAAAGAACTAGACACTATAAGTGCTGGTGTACCTGCTATAAGAACTAGACACTATAAGAGCTGGTGGACCTGCTATAAGAACTAGACAATATAAGTGCTGGTGGACCTGCTATAAGGACTAGACACTATAAGAGCTGGTGGACCTGCTATAGGAACTAGACAATATAAGTGCTGGTGGACATGCTATAAGAACTAGACACTATAAGTGCTGGTGGACGCGCTATAAGACTAGACACTTAAGAGCTGGTGGACCTGCTATAGGAACTAGACAATATAAATGCTGGTGGACATGCTATAAGAACTAACACTATAGTGCTGGTGGACCTGCTATAAGAACTAGACACTATTAGACCGGTGGACCTGCTATAAGGACTAGACAATATATGCTGGTGGACCTGCTATAAGAACGACGACACTAAAGAGCCGTGGACCTGCTATAAGAACTAGACACTTTAAGAGCCGGTGGACATGCTAATAGGACTGTAGGGCTTTCTGATTGGACATTTTTTGTTTTTTTATACCAATTTCTCCCATACGCAAGGAAATCATTGTCATCATTTTAACACCACTCCAGCTGTTATTCACTTCATCTACCAACACAAGAGAGATGATGTTTGGCCAGAAAATTAGATCAAATACCCACAGGCAGAAAGCTGCAGTTCTAAATGTCTTTCCAGTTGGCTGCCCCTGTAGGTTGAAAATCCTTCTCATGCTCCAGTATCTCTCTAGCTCCGTATTTTGCCACCTGGAGGCACCAAGGTCCATTGATGTGTGATCCTATCAGTGATGTGTGATTTTTCCTCTCCAGTTTAATTAAAAATGTCCCTGATCACCAGCAACTTTAGAAATGACTGGTTTAGAATTTACCCAGGGGCGACATCATTGACATGTCAGTAAAATGGATCATGGGCCACTCGTGGTTCCCAGACATCAGAGGATAGACAGACACAAATTAGATTGGGCTGTTTCTTTCTTTTTTTCTCTCAATATATTTGAATTAATTATGAGGCTGTGAAAATGTTGGTGTAACTAGTTATTACCCAGCCCCCCCACCAAATAATGTTGGGACCTCCCTCCTTATCTCATCTATGGGTTATTTTTTTGAGTGGTTGTATCCTTGGTAGGAATATAAGATGTTGAGCCCCCTTGCAGGGGTTGCCCCTGATGTAGCCACATCTCGTTTTACAATATCGAGACATTCCGTATCGTACCACATTTGCATATGTGATGTAATCACGGACAAATTGGAACATTATTTTTTTTAGGATTGTACAGTTGTAATCTTTTTGTGTATAGCCTCATGAAAGTAAGACATAATGAAGACCTACAATCTGTGTTCAGTACTAGTGAGCTGATGTCACCTGCTGGTGTCACGGTCACCTGACCCTATCACACTGGGGTGTTGACACCACTGCTGAATGGCTCCTCCTTCTGGTAAGGTTTAACAGTGCAGATAGGAACACCAAAGATTTACCAGCAATTTATTGTGACTCTCAGTGCTGATGTGATTGTATAGTCGATGTCTGTTTCTAGTGTAAACATTGAAATAATCCAAATACATTCCAAGAAGCTATTACACAAATTACCACCCTTGGTGTAAATACGACGCGGTTTCCAGTGTGGCAATCAACTCTTATCCTTCGTTCTGTTTGCATTTGAAAAGATAACACGACAACCACAATTAGATTTTTCCATCAGTCTCTAGACAAGATCAAAAAATGTATTTTACTGTCATTCCTGCCAACCATAGGATGGCTCCCACGTCTTCGTAGCTACAGAGAATTATTTCTAGATGGTCTTGCCTGGTAGTGAGGAGGTATCCTGCCTGGAAACAAAGTATTATTTGCCATTAGCTGTTTGTGTATCCGGATTGTGTCCCATCACACGCAGTCTAGTCGGTAGATTCAGCAGGGATTTTCCTTGTATGAACTTTAGAGAAAATAGATAGTTTCTTATAGCAGCTCCACCGCACTTATAGTGTCTAGTTCTTATAGCATTCCACCAGCACTTATAGTTGTCTAGTTCCTATAGCAGGTCCACCAGCTCTTATAGTGTCTAGTCCTTATAGCAGGTCCACCAGCACTTATATTGTCTAGTTCTTATAGCAGGTCCACCAGCTCTATAGTGTCTAGTTCTTATAGCAGGTACACCAGCACTTATAGTGTCTAGTTTCTTATAGCAGGTCCACCAGCACTTATAATGTCTAGTTCTTATAGCATGTCCACCAGCTCTTATACGTTAGTTCTTACAGCGTCCACCAGCTCTTATAGTGTCTAGTTCTATAGCAGGTCCACCAGCATTATATTGTCTAGTCCTTATAGCAGGTCCACCGCTCTTATATTGTCTAGTCCTTATAACAGTCCACCAGCCCTTATAGTGTCTAGTTCAATAGCAGCTCCACCAGCTTTTAAGTGTCCAGTTCTTATAGCAGGTCCACCAGCTCTTATAGTGTCTATCTTATAGCAGGGCCACCAGCTCTTAAAGTGTCCAGTTTTATAGCAGGTCCACCAGCTCTTATAGTGTCTAGTCCTTATTATAGCAGGTCCACCAGCTCTTAAAGTGTCCAGTTCTTATAGCGGGTCCACCAGCTCTTATAGTGTCTATTCTTATAGCAGGGCCACCAGCTCTTAAAGTGTCCAGTTCTTATAGCAGGTCCACCACTCTTATAGTGTCTTTCTTTAGCAGGTCCACCAGCTCTTAAAGTGTCCAGTTCTTATAGCGGGTCCACCAGCTCTTATAGTGTCATTCTTATAGCAGGGCCACCAGCTCTTAAAGTGTCCAGTTCTTATAGCAGGTCCACCAGCTCTTATAGTGTCTAGTTCTTATAGCGGCTCCACCAGCTATTAAGTGTCTAGTCCTTATAGCAGGTCCACCAGCTCTTAGAGTTTCCAGTTCTTAGAGCGTCCGACACTATAAGAGCTGGTGGACCTGCTATAAGAACTGGACACTTTAAAAGCTGGTGGAGCTGCTATATGAACTAGACACTATAAGAGCTGGTGGACCTGTTATAAGGACTAGACAATATAAGAGCCGGTGGACCTGCTATAAGGACTAGACAATATAAGTGCTGGTGGACCTGCTATAAGAACTAGACACTATAAGAGCTGGTGGACCTGCTATAAGAACTAGACAGTATAAGAGCTGGTGGACATGCTATAAGAACTAGACATTATAAGTGCTGGTGGACCTGCTATAAGAACTAGACACTATAAGTGCTGGTGTACCTGCTATAAGAACTAGACACTATAAGAGCTGGTGGACCTGCTATAAGAACTAGACAATATAAGTGCTGGTGGACCTGCTATAAGGACTAGACACTATAAGAGCTGGTGGACCTGCTATAGGAACTAGACAATATAAGTGCTGGTGGACATGCTATAAGAACTAGACACTATAAGTGCTGGTGGAGCTGCTATAAGAACTAGACACTATAAGAGCTGGTGGACCTGCTATAGGAACTAGACAATATAAATGCTGGTGGACATGCTATAAGAACTAGACACTATAAGTGCTGGTGGACCTGCTATAAGAACTAGACACTATTAGAGCCGGTGGACCTGCTATAAGGACTAGACAATATAAGTGCTGGTGGACCTGCTATAAGAACTAGACACTATAAGAGCCGGTGGACCTGCTATAAGAACTAGACACTTTAAGAGCCGGTGGACATGCTAATAGGACTGTAGGGCTTTCTGATTGGACATTTTTTGTTTTTTTATACCAATTTCTCCCATACGCAAGGAAATCATTGTCATCATTTTAAACCACTCCAGCTGTTATTCAACTTCATCTACCAACACAAGAGAGATGATGTTTGGCCAGAAAATTAGATCAAATACCCACAGGCAGAAAGCTGCAGTTCTAAATGTCTTTCCAGTTGGCTGCCCCTGTAGGTTGAAAATCCTTCTCATGCTCCAGTATCTCTCTAGCTCCGTATTTTGCCACCTGGAGGCACCAAGGTCCATTGATGTGTGATCCTATCAGTGATGTGTGATTTTTCCTCTCCAGTTTAATTAAAAATGTCCCTGATCACCAGCAACTTTAGAAATGACTGGTTTAGAATTTACCCAGGGGCGACATCATTGACATGTCAGTAAAATGGATCATGGGCCACTCGTGGTTCCCAGACATCAGAGGATAGACAGACACAAATTAGATTGGGCTGTTTTCTTTCTTTTTTCTCTCAATATATTTGAATTAATTATGAGGCTGTGAAAATGTTGGTGTAACTAGTTATTACCCAGCCCCCCACCAAAATAATGTTGGGACCTCCCTCCTTATCTCATCTATGGGATTATTTTTTTGAGTGGTTGTATCCTTGGTAGGAAATATAAGATGTTGAGCCCCCTTGCAGGGGTTGCCCCTGATGTAGCCACATCTCTGTTAATACAATATCGAGACATTCCAGTATCGTACCACATTTGCATAGTGTGATGTAATCACGGACAAAATTGGAACATTATTTTTTTTAGGATTGTACAGTTGTAATCTTTTTGTGTATAGCCTCATGAAAGTAAGACATTAATGAAGACCTACAAATCTGTGTTCAGTACTAGTGAGCTGATGTCACCTGCTGGTGTCACGGTCACCTGACCCTATCACACTGGGGTGTTGACACCACTGCTGAATGGCTCCTCCTTCTGGTAAGGTTTAACAGTGCAGATAGGAACACCAAAGATTTACCAGCAATTTATTGTGACTCTCAGTGCTGATGTGATTGTATAGTCGATGTCTGTTTCTAGTGTAAACATTGAAATAATCCAAATACATTCCAAGAAGCTATTACACAAATTACCACCCGTGGTGTAAATACGACGCGGTTTCCAGTGTGGCAATCAACTCTTATCCTTCGTTCTGTTTGCATTTGAAAAGATAACACGACAACCACAATTAGATTTTTCCATCAGTCTCTAGACAAGATCAAAAAATGTATTTTACTGTCATTCCTGCCAACCATAGGATGGCTCCCAGCGTCTTCGTAGCTACAGAGAATTATTTCTAGATGGTCTTGCCTGGTAGTGAGGAGGTATCCTGCCTGGAAACAAAGTATTATTTGCCATTAGCTGTTTGTGTATCCGGATTGTGTCCCATCACACGCAGTCTAGTCGGTAGATTCAGCAGGGATTTTCCATTGTATGAACGTTAGAGAAAATAGATCTGAAAAGAAGACATTTATATGTGGTTGTTTTGGGCAAAAGCATCAATTGGAAAACAGGAAAACCAGACTCATCACTAGTAACCTCATATCCCGCTGCACATTCCATGCTTTCTAAACACCCTGGTAGCAGGTGGCCACATTATGACACGTTCCCCGGCACATATCTAGGGCACCCACACGATCAGTTCATACTGAATGAACAACCTTATTCTGAATTATTAAGAGATTTGTCACTGAATAAAAACCACCACACACTTTATTTAACCAGACTTACATAGCAGGAGCTCCTTTTTTCCCCTATACAAATCCTCTTATACGGTATATGGGCTGGAGATCTAAAGTGTAATCCAGGGTATAAGAGATAATATGGGTAATGTAATCTTGTCATACAATAACTTTCTAATTTAAATGAAGTTAAGATGAAAACTGCATAATACCATCTAGATTCCTCGGTAAATAATGTACTTTCACATAGACCCACTGATAAAATGTCTGCCAGCCAGCTATAGACCTAATTGACTATTATATTAAGTGTTATGAGAGCAAGAAAAATCCATTACATGGAAAAATGTAAGTTTCTTCACCCGCCAGTATCTGACTTGGAAGATTAATAAGTCTCAGAAATATTCCGACTTGCAGAAATTTTATCTAAGGTTTAAAGGCAAAATATACTTAACATTGCTTCTAAAAATCCGTATCACAGCCCTGGAATATGGCTTTATAGGAGATTAACATAAAGCTTACTGCAAGTTTCTATCTATCGGGGGCCATGCTATATCGGGCACATTTCGGCTTAATTAGTGCCAAACCCACGCAACTCGAACGTACAATCTGGCTGGTGTGGGTTTTGCACAGATTTGCTGCTGGTCACGCAGTCTCCAAAAATAGCGTGGCGTAGCCTAAGTAGTAAAGGCTACAGTGTGTTAAGATTTGGGCAACAATTTGGCGCTAATCTTAACACCTTTACTACTGCTTCGTATGGGGCCGATGCAGAACCCAAAAAGTTACGTCTCACCTGACCGGGATCCCGCAATGCAGTAAGTCACGCGAGGAATATTAAAGTATTATGGTATTACGGTCAGGTAAGACGTAGAATTTTATTTTTTTTGACTACATCGGCCTGTATATGTTCCAAAACTTAATTCCAACCAGACGGACCACCGGTCAGGGTTTACTAATCAGTGTTTCACTAGTCCGTCTAATGGGAGAGTTAGCTTGTGTGGACACATCCTTCGGACCATACCTACCTAGGGGTGTTGCTTCTAGAGCCTGAGCTGTTCACATGACAGAGAAACATAATAATGGGAAAATCACCCCATTCAATAAATATTCAGTGATACCGCAAAATCAATATCAGAGAGATGAGAGCCCCACGCTGTTGGTTACATGTATGTGACATCTCACAGCCTGGGCCATTGCATTGTATGAGTTCTGCTAGAATACATGATGAATGGTCTATACGGTTTAAATTGCCTTTGGTATTAAAAAGAAAACCTTCTGGATGCTACAGTGTGATTGCTTCCCATATTATTTATTTTCACTTTTCTATCTGTGTGTTGAAATATTGAAAAGTTTAACACTCACACCCAGTCTGTCTTGGACTATTTTTCATTATCAAATGTTTAAATCCAACAAACCAGTCCAGAAAACGAATGGTCCATTCTAGTTTTCCAGAGACTTCCTTTAGAGTCCACACCGCATGTTCTACACATACAATCCCCCAAACGGCTTTTATTTGATAATCGTACAGTATCTAAACCCTGATCGGTGCTTTAAAAGATCCGAGAGATCGATAAATTAGTCATTACCTGCCGAATCATGTGCTCACTGCTTCACTGAATTAATGGCATCTGCCTGATGGAACCATCCATCTCACCCAATAGATTCCTTCAGCCCTGTGATCATTGGCTTGTGTGGGGTTAACTATAGGTGTCAGAATGATAGCTGGTAGCCCAGTCTTCTAGCCGACTTGAAATACCATTTTCTCTTAATGTTAGTGGTTTTCTAGGTTATTATAAGCTGTGAAAAGCTTCTATTCCTAATAATGCTTTCTGGTAAGGATATGATTGTTATAAATATGATGCCTATACTAATGTAATATATACAAGGTAGAATAGGGCACCAGAACCCCTATAGGTACCCCCCACCCCCTAAACAAAAATGGGAGATACCAAATAGTAAAAGAATCTCTATGGAATCGAGTCTATTTCAGTAAATCTGTATTATATCATTTTTTACAGATACCGGTCATTTTTAATTAGCTGGCGAGCTGTTTTTATAATATTGTTATTTATTATCATTTATGGTGGATAGATAAGGACATGATTGTACATGATTGTAAAGGAGTCCATCCTAAAATACATTCTTTGCTGACTGTGGTTTCCAATCATGTTAGGGTTAAATAAAAGCCTGCAGTCTCTCTGATCACATATCTGGCTGCAGCAAATTATATTGTGGTGAATGTTCAAATTTCCTTTTCCAGTAGTTTTAAGTAATATCACCTGACAATTTGCTCCTTCCCTGTCCCGGTTTCTGAGCATGCTCACTTAAAGACTTATTGCTGGAAAAGGCAGGAAGTACCTGCACACACTTAAAAAAATGGACAGTTGATCGAGGGGCCTATTAATGCAGAGACTGGTCACATGGCTACAAGCTGGTCAAAAGCAGTGTAAAGGAAGTTATATTGCTTAATCTTTTCAGGCAATATAACATTTTACCTAGAGAATTAGAGCTAGGATCCATGGTATATTTTAAAGGGACATAAGAAGGATTTTTATTTAACCCTAACTTGTTCAAAGACCACAGTTGCCCTTTAAAAGTCAGAAACTGCAGATAAAATGATTTATCACTTGTCTTCCTATGTAATTCCTAACTAAAGATTTAACTTTGAAATCAATAAAATCTTTCAATTAAGAAATATCTTTTCCTTTCACTGCCAATTTTATTTACCACTGGGAGACACTGAGCATGTCTGACTTGAACAAGCTAGGAGAGAGGGTAGTAACTGCAAGGAAAATTTTAGGGGGAAAAAAAATCTTTTAAGGTGAACTTCTCCTTTAAGTCTATCTCATAGACATAAATCGTTATACATTCAGGCAGTGAAATGACACTTGCTCTCAATTCATCGCTGTTGGAGCGAACCCAAGTGTCAGAACGTTTTTACTCACTCAGGGGAATTGCCCCTCTGTCACCTTACATCACGACTAATTAGCCATTTAGGAGCAAGTCGGCAACAGTTCACGGGGATAATGTCAGTGATCAGATCGTTAACCACAACAGACTTTTCCAGATCACTTAACCAACTCCTCCTAAACAGCTGGAGCAGAGGATTAATTACCAGCATATCGTAGGCTGCAAGATCCCACTTCAACTGTCATTGTGACAATTTAGCTAAATGAATGTTTAATCAGATATAACAGAATATAATAACACTTCTGGAATGGGAACTGGAACACTTAGAGTAAACTGTAATTTTACCAAAAATACAAACACAGCCCCTTTATTCAGAAGGAAGAATAACGAACATTTCAAGTGCCGTCTCCTAATTCAAAATAATTGGAAACGGTGGATCCTTTGTTTGGTATTTCCCGAAGTCTAAAGAGTCCCAGTGACTTATAGGGCATGTCCACCCCCGATAGGGTTGCCACCTTTGCCTTTAAGACCAAAACACACATGAAACACCTTATTTGCACTGGATGCATGGGTATCGCAAAAGACACACATAGCTGGTGAAATTGAACTCAGTAAGGAACATTTACCCGAAGCGATTGTGTCTCTGGGTAAATCCCCCTGAAAGTATCTATGTGGACAGCTTTTTCCTCCCTCCCTATGTGAAGCAAACTGAGCATGTCTAAGTCAGGAAATTTAGGGGCGGTATTAATAAAGGCGCGATATTGTGAAAAAGCCACAACACACCTTTATAAATACCACGGCAAGTCTTGTTTTTACGACCGCATTGTAAAAAAGTAACACTAGTGTGTTTCTCACTCGCTTACGATCGTGTTTTGCGATCCGTTTGCATGTGAGAAACGATGCACAGTGCATGCGGGCTGAGAGATTACATGCGCTGTGCTGCGATCTGTTATTGGAACGCATTTGTTCACTTTTTTTGCGAAACGCATGCGCTCTGCAGCACAAAAGGAAGGTAGCTCGTGAAAAACGCCCGCTTTGTTGACGTCTGTCATAGTGTTGCCTCAGCCTTGCTTCTCCTTTTATCTGTCATCGCTTCTCAGAAAGGCCTTTAAGGTTTTTTTTATTTATTGCCATCCCACTTTAAAACAAACCTGGCTGATTATATCTTTCCAGGTGCTTTCATCGGATAATAAACTCGTTTTTTTTCCTGTGTGTGATTTATATAAGCTTTGGGAAGAAAAACTATCAGCTTGGAGAAATATAGAAAATACAGAAAAACAGATGGAATCCAATGAAGTTAAATCTTCAGAGCGGATGAGTAGGTACGCGCTGTCTCTCTGGAACTGGCTTCGGGAGGGCGAGAGATCAATTTGCCGTTAGACGCACACGAAGAGGTTTGGCCCTGTCATTGGCAAGACATACAAGTAGATTTATATCGTAAAAAGGCTAATAAACAAAATGACCTTGGCTTAAAACCGTCCCCTGGTAAGATGGAGAAATACACATCTTAGCTTTGCCATTTACTTGCTTTCCAGTCATTAGCTGTGAGCGGGAGGATTTTAAAATCGGTTAATTTTTTTGGTTTATACTGTAGTGCAAACCCGATTCCGTTTTTCCCACCATGCATTTGGGATATTCTGGAATCTTCTAACCTCAGCATTAAAAAGATCAGCGATCAGCTCTTTAAAACCAGAACCCGAACTTCCGGTTCAGTTCCGGAAGTTCGGGCCGGTTTTAAAGAGCTGATTGCACGCATGTTTTCTTCATATGTGTGATCAGCTCTTTAAAAAGTGTGAATACTGCAGGGATTTGGGCTTGTGGCAGGCCCTACTACCATCTGGGCCCCCCCGCTGGGGTGGCGGGGAGGTAGTTATGACACTAATCATCCCCCCTTAACTAGGACCTAGTCCACCCTTCTCCATATCTATTGACAATATGGTCATTAACCCAGTTGAATCTGCACGCTGCCTTGGAGCAATCTTTGACTCCTCTCTCTCCTTCCATCATCACATTAACAATGTCGCTAGGACCTTTCGTTTTCTCCTTCGCGATATTGCCAAGACTTGCCCTTTCCTCTCTCGCTCCACTACTAAAATGTTCATGCATGCCCTTATAATCTCCTGTCTTGACTACTGTAACATCCTGCTACTTGGAATCCCGGCCTCTCATCTCTCTCCTCTCCAGTCTATCTTAAACTCGGCAGCTTGGATCATCTCACTCCCCTCCCAAAGAGAAGTGCACGGGACGTGCACGAAACGCGTGTCGGCCGTTTGGGTGGCGTGACCGGGAGAGGGATCGGGTCCATAGGACTGTAGCCTCTACACCCGACACACCTTGTGATATCAAAACGGATGGACGCAGTGAGTGGGACGCAGCAAAAGTTTGACCACGAGCGGCGAGTGCTAACGCTGAGAACCAGGCGGGAGCACCAGACGGAAAGGGGATTAAGTCCCGTGAAAGGTGGAGATATATATGCCTGTTGGTGGGAGAAACTGTTTGGGATATCCGCAACTGTAGGGGCGGTGTTGTGTGTCAAGGCCCGTCTAAGTGGAGTTCCATGACTAGAGTCCATCTCGGTACAAGCCAAGTACTTTTATCAAGATAAAGGGTGTTGGATACAAGGCCATACTCAGGAATAGAAGTGTGAGAGTCTTACTGTACCTGATAAAATTTGGGAAAGACCCGTGTAAACCATAAGCTGGACTTTGGACTAATACTAACTGAGGGTGGAAGTGAACTATCCCTTGAGTCCATGGTGTTATAAAAGGACAGCACTTTGTTATGGGGTCTGTGGACTCCAGGAGGGGGCAGGGCTACAAGCCGGACTTGGACACCCCGGTATAGGACATCTAGATCAAAACTTTAGGTAGTCTCTCCCTGCCTATACCATAGTTTTCTGCAAGGAGCATGTCTTCCCATTGGCCAATCCGCGAACAGTCCTGGACTGTGTCAGGGCCGCAGGACCACGCCTACTATATGGAATTGTACATGAGTATGGGACATCCAGATCAAACCCAGGGGTGATTACCTTGCAGTTTAGGCCCTCACTCTGGGTACTATAATGGGAGGGGATGGTTTATGGGGAATAATTGCCCATGAAAATAGCAAATAAGGTTTTTTCGAAAGCAGCTCTTCAGAATGATTAAACTCGAAACACTTGAATCCAAATTTAAACATCACTAGCGTAAGGAGTTTCTGGCAGGTATGGATTTATTTGACTGTATCCACCCTACCATTGTCTTTCTGTTGGACAACCCAAGTGCCCCTTCTTCATGCCCCCCCCAAGCTCTGGTTTCTGTGTGTTCATTCATTCACTGGTAAAAAAAGGTTCTTGGCAAACTCTACTAATCTGCTCCTCCTGATAAGGATGAAAAATAGGAAAGTTGTTCACCTGCCCAGTGCCAAGTGGTCATATAAGGACCGTAGCCAATAACTATAGCTAATCTGCCTGGCAAGGCTAAAGGTTTATTTTGGATATTGTCCCTCTTTATTGAGTCACCACTTGTTTTGTTCTCATTTAGAAACCTGGAGGTTTGCTGTATTGAATAACATTCATCCCATCCGCGCCGGTTGCTTAGAATAAAGAACAGAGCGCACAGGGCATAATAAACTCTGACAGACATTGCAGAGCGAGTAAATAACATCGTCCGTTATCACGTCCGGGACGATAAGTCAGAGCTTGAGGACACCGTCTCGACACTTGCAGGATACAACAGGCACAGATTTTCATTACCCTGGGCAATTAGATCTTATTAGCTACCCAATTAACAGTAAAGATGACTAGACTGTGCTAAGACGCCCGTGTTTAATGATGTATTAGGAAACTGACGACACTCACTTTATTAGAGTTTTAAAATCCAGTTCCAACCTGATCTGTTTGTGTTTATTCTAAGGGAAAACTGTCGTGTACAGACCGTAATGCCTCTTGGAGATCTGATGCTTCTTCCCACTAGGATACCCTCAAAGTAACTTTATCTGGGGTCACGTGGCCTGAATTTATCAACACTTGTAAAAAGTGACAACGTGATGACATAAAGATCAAAACGTGATTGGCTGGAAATTGTAGAGATAACCGGGCGTGGATGGAATGGCTGCATTCTGTGGTGATCTGGCTGAAGTGTAGCCTCTACAAACAATAATTGTAGGTGCTTTTGGTACTGATCGTTGCCACCTTCTGTTGTCTATTGTGTATTGGCTAAGATTTGCCATATATGATATCCCTTTTGGGTAGCTCCCACCTGTGCGATTCGGAATGTGTTCTGACCGAGCTTAGAATTTGCATTGCTAATGCAGTGCTATCTGAGTATGCTATCAAATATCCTATGTACGCTGCTGTGCGTGATAGGGGGACCCAACCCTTAATGTCTGTACGTGATTGTTTACTGAAACAAATACTGTTTATACTCCAGTATAAGTCAAGGTTTTTAGGCTTTAGATAGCATCCTCTCTTCTGGTGACTGACATCACTACTCGGTGCCAGTCTCACTTCCCGGCGCCGAGTAGTGATGTCAGGTGCCAGAACAATGGATGCAGAGGCAGAGATTGCTGGACTGCTGAAAATAATAGGTACCTCGGTTTATACTCGGATCAACTTATATTCGAGTATATACGGTAATCCAAAGACAGAAAGAAAGATAGAAGCCAGAAGGCTCCAGTGTAGTAGGAACATGATAATATAGTATATGGCTTAACATGATACCTACTGGACTACCACTTCGATGGACATCCCTTACATCATGGACAAGCCCCCAAAATCATCTTAGTCAATAGAAATAACTTTTATCGTATAGCATTAAAAGTGGGCAGGGGACTTATAGCATTAAAAGTGGGCAGGGGACCTATAACATTAAAAGTGGGCAGGGGACCTATAGCATTAAAAGTGGGCAGGGGACCAGCATTTTATCATAGGTCTTATCTGTAACATTCACCTGTTTATCCAGGAACTTTACAAAAATGTGCGAACCTAAAATTGGAGGAGTTCGTCCACTACCAGAAACCTTCCATCTTCTGTCTATGCTTCGAGTTCCAGTTCTGACACCAGAGGTGCCCCAAAGGCTGCATTTAATGTCTTCGACATTATCACGTAGGATTAAACCAGGAGTATTAATGCTGCCTAAAAAAACGTGATATTGTAATGTAGCTGTTTTCTCTGTGTTGCATTAAAATGTCAACATATGATGACATCATGACATTTAGTGTTCGCGGAGACATTTGTCCCACCTACGTTCTCATTAGTTATACTGGACTTTACAGACAATAGTCCTTTATTTTTATTTCAGCCTCATTAACTGTTCCACATTAACAGACGCACAAATGCCATTTGTAGTCGCCTACATGTTATTTAAAGCAGAATAGCAGATCCTAGTAGAATAAATATTTCTGTTGTGTTTTTCATACCGTGCAGATACACACAATAAGATAACCGACTGGCACGCGGACCACAAACGCCCACGGAGAGCGGATTTTAGGCATGAACACATGCAGCTATGCCAAACAGCTACAACCCACAATCCACAATATTATGTAAATGTAAACACATGATTAAATCATTACCAAAAAGCTATCTGCGTCCTGTTTGCTATAAGATTATTTATTCTGCTAAAAGATACCAGTGTTTTCAAGGCTCCTTTCCAACAGTTCTTAAATTAGAATTAAAGGGAAAGTTCAGTGGAATATATAATTATTTTTAAAATTGGCATTAGTCAGCTGACATTTCAGGTTCTAATGGTCCTTCTCCTTCCCAGAATGCACCACATCCTTGGAATGTTCCTAACAGCAATTTCTACTGATTGGCTGTTGGATGGGTCAAACATGCTCAGATCTCTACTGAGCAACTGAATCAACCCAAGCGCTGGGTCAAGGGCAAGACCATAACGGTCACTACTAGGGGTCCTGCAAATAGGAAGTCAGGATTTATTTATAGACAGACAAAATACTTAATGGGCAGATTAAGGTCATTTGGATGGAAAAATACTGCTCTTTTTTCTTAGTAGTATATGTATTTGCACTGAACTTCCCCTTTAAATACTAAATTGATATTTTTAAGAGAAAACAAGGCAGCGATTATTACTTGCATTTTAATGGCATTGTTGTATTTCTTTATTTGTTATAATGGGCACAGAGGAATACATTTCTGATTAATTTATTTCTCCAAGACCAATTACAGAGTTATTATATTTTCTCAATCAGTTTTCTGAGCTAGATAGAGGACGAGCCTGGATAGAAGGGTAATGCGTTTATATACTGACACTGCCCTTCTCTCTCCCACCTTACTTAATGGATTGAATTATATTGACTTGTTTGATTTGCATCTGCGTAACTAATCTGTATGATAAACTTTGGAAGTCTGAAGGACGGCTTGCTGGAAAAGTTAAAGCGAAAGAAACTGAATTAATATTGTTGCACTCTGCTCAAATAAAGGAGAAATTGGGAGGACAGAGTTGTTCTCAATGGTCTTTCTACAATGCCATTCATTTATTTTTGGGCAGTGTAAATCAGTATACGTATGTAAATTTAACAAATGGAATTTTAAATTTGAATTCAAAGTCCTGCAGTAGACTCCCCTAACAATCACTTTAATTTTTTTTTTTGCATCCTAATCATTACTTTTTTCTTGCAAAACTTGGATTTATTTATTTAGTCTTAGGGGTCGATTTACCCAGAGATGCTGGAAAAATAGATGGAGTTAAAGTCGCGCTAAGCAGTTCGCTACAGGTTAGCATGACTTTAACTCCATATTAGCGTCAGATGCGCAGGTTACGCAAAAGTCACCCGCTCATCTGACTCCCGCGATTTAATATCGCGTTTGCGCTAGTATTAGAGCTGGATTTTAATGCCAGATAATAGTTGGAATTAAAATCCTGCAGCGATATTGAATTGCGAAAGCAGCGATAGCGGCTCTGGGTAAATGAGCCTGTTAATCTTTACAATCTAGAGGAAATTGGGCATGTGCAAAGGTCACTGACCACAAACAAGTTAACAGTGTCAGTTAACAGTGTACTGGTACTGCAGTGGGGTATATTTATACCAGCATGGTGTTCCATCACCAGCATACAGTGGCATTATAATTATTCTGATCACTATTCCATTGGTGTTGGGATACCATTTAGCAACAGGTTACTTTGACTAATAATCAATGGATTCCAGTAATATTGTTGCTGTATTCATCGGGCAATAAAATGAATTCACTTTGCAGACAGTGATAAATCAGGTGTTTAGATAAACACGAACTTCACAATTAAGAATTAAATCTTTGCGCCATTTCCTAGGTAATCCCTTACACTTGATTACTGGATTTCAAATTTTTTTTAAAAAAGATAACAAATGATCATCTAGAAAAGTCTGCCCAGCACAGATTGGCTGCTGTGGACAATATTTAGATTGACTGGGCTAAAATATCGACCGTCATTTCTGTAGCAATGAATTTCTATCAATCAGTCAGTCTGAGCAACCTGACAGAAATATTGCGGGGAATCCCGCTGTCCTCTGTGGACTGTAAGATTGAGCAGTCTGAAATGTCACAGTGGAGACTTTCATTCCTAACCAACAGACAGATGGGTTTAACACAACGCGTTCCGCGCCCAAAACTGACATTCATACACATCATGGGTCGGCCCCACAATCGCATGTCTGTATGAACCTTATATCTGGAAATGTTGGTTTTCCTTGCACAGAGGAGAACTCTGGTGAAATAAGGACAGTTTTTAATGAAGGTTAAAGATCCTTTTATTATTCTCGTTCATTCTCTCTTCATCCTTTAATAAGTCTCTGTAGTTTTCCTTAGGGTTCTTAGACTGCACTCGTGTACAATTAACATTGCTAGACATTTTAGTCAGGATCTTTCCGCTGAATCATCGCCCAGATGAAGTTGAGCTTTGCCTCCATCTGTACTTAAGTTGAACAATGGTTAACATCAGCCAAGCTGGTCTCCTTGGTGTGTAATGTGATTTCTGTGGTGTACTGGGGAATTATTACCTGGCGTACTTCTTATTTATGCTAAGTACCTTTCTTCAGCGAACCAGCTGTTCTGATTACCCAGGGTAACTGGTAGATTTATGATCTGTACAGAACATCTTATTGTAGTTTTCTGAATGGACATCATTGAAAGTTGCTGGTTGATGACTACAGTATTACTGTAATACTAAAAACTTTCTGCATGGTAAGATAAACATCTGTCTTAGATTTCCAGGTTTTTGAAAATCAAGGATCAATCAACTGTATAAAAAAATTAAATTCAACTAACTTCACTTTAAATGTAACCAGCACCTGAAATACTATGCTTTCAATGTTAAAGGGTAGCTGCAGTCTCCATACAACTTGCAGTAGCTTTAGGGGGCATCACTCTGGAAGCAGGGAGTGTTAATATTTCAGCACCATAACTTATGACAGGCTGCAGTTAGAAATGTGATCCTGGGCTCATTTAAAAGGTAACACTGTATTTATTTAATTGTGTATTGGAGACCACGGTTACCCTTTAACACTAGTAAATTTCTTAATTAGTTTAGAAACAAACAAAAAAAAGGTTGGACTTGATGGACGTATGTCTTTATTCAACCTTAATTACTATGTTACTATGTAGAAGTGGCTTTACCATCAATAAATAATATTGTTGCAGATGAAGGAGTCTGGTAAGGAACGTGTCATATAGATAGACAGACCGATGTAAGTGCATATAGAGACAGATGGCATAAACAATATCAAGGTCTCATTATATTATTAGATTTTTTAAAATGTGTTCTTTTCCCAATTTTCTTTTATATAACAACTAATTAAAATGTGAATGCTAATTGACTGTGAAATTAAATTAGTGGAATGTCCCAGGAGAAGGAAATTTTGACTTGCTTTCTAATCTTTTTAAAGTAGAAATATAAATAAATGATACATATTATTTGCATCAGTAACATTAGTTTGGGGGTCCGTCCCTGGTGGTGTAGCTGCCTACATAATAAAATGATTAACGTTTAAAGAGAATCTTCAGATCGTCTGCTATAGCTTCTGTGGAATTGAGTCCAGTCAGGGGTGAATGCTGCAGATCAAAAACTCCCAGGGGTGCCGGGAGTTGAAATGTTAAATGGCTACAGAGGTTTATTTTCCCTGGCAGGCTCTACCAAGAGGTTAGCGGGCATATTAATGCAGACGAAGAGAACATTACCGTATATATATTGTTTCTGGGCAATTTTCTGCAATATTCTATTGAATGTGCCAGTAAATCATGGTCTATTGTGAGTACCGCTATATGTTGATCAGTAGATCTGTCAGGACAGAATATCTGAACAAGGTGGTCCATTGGTTTGATATCAGTGGCTATGCCCGCTATGTATGGGCTTGAAACTATCCATTGACACAAAAAGTGAATGTGGATATGCCCTAGAAAAATATTATATAAGGGATAATGCGCCCCTTATAGCGTAATATAAGGATATTACACCACCAAGGCGTTCCCTGACCATATAGAGGTCGTAGGCCAAGTGCTTTTATACAGGGCAGGGAACACAGAGGTGGCGTAATATACTTATATTATAATGTGAAGGAGCGCATTATTTCTTATAATAAATTAGTATTGGATTCCTTCACCCCATTCGCATTTTAAATTCTAGCCTTGTCCCTATTTCCACCTTAATTAAAAAACCCCAAGCTACGTTCTGTAACTTAAACCCAGTAGAAAGGAACATCCCAGCCCAGAAACTATGCGGTTAAACCAATCTTTGTGGAGGAGGAGAGAGACATTGGTTATGAAGTGACAGGAATCAGCTTCAGCATGTGAAGTTAGTGAAGTTAAACATTGGAATGAACACTGGAATGGGAGGGGCAGTGGGATATAAGAAATTACTCACTTAGTGACATAGCAGAGTGCTTTTTATAAGGATATATACTACCGCAGCTCCCATTATAAAATATCACACTTATGTATTATATTGTTATTATCAAAGGGTATGTCCACCCTTTAAACTAACTTTGTGCCATTTTATAGTTATTGGTCCCCCAGCCCCAACCGCATTACTATTAAAGAAAGAAAGTTCCCCAATCTTTACTGACCTTACCTCTCTCCTTCGCTGCACAATCCCGGCACTCAGTTCAGCATAGAACTGAAGCAGGGGGCAGGACAGGCAGCCGCGTCCGTGATTGGCTGAGAGGCAGCCAATCACGGACGTAGCTGCCAGTAGTGTAGAACGGTTGGAGCTGGGGGACCAATAACTATATTTTGGCAAAGGGGTTTAATGCTAGGGGGAGGGAGACGAGGGGGGGGGGGGGGGGGGGGGGGGGGGTTTCTGCGCATGACAAAATTCTCCTGTAGGGAGACAGGAGGCAGAGTCCTATATGGACTCTGCAGTACTCCTGGTGGCCAGTTTTGGGGACTTTGGGGAGGCATTACTGGAGAACCATTTGGAGCTGGGATGTAAGGTAAGGATTTTTATACACTACAGATTGGGGCCAGTAGTGGCGGGGGATTATAGTTTTAGGGGTGGACATGTCCTTTAAACGGCAGTGTAGTGTAGGGCTCCCTTTCCCACCCCCAACCACTGTAAAAAAACATACCCGAACTCTACTTACATTGCCTCTTTCCCGCTGCGTTCAGACACGGCCCTCTGCTTGCAATAAACTGCAAGCAGGGGGCCGGACCGGCAGCCGCATCCATCTGTGATTGGCTGAGAGGCAGCCAATCACAGACGAGACTTCCGGCAGTGTAGAATGCCAGGGGAAAGAGGCAGTGTAAGTAGAGTTCAAGTAAGTTTATTTACAAGCTAATAGAATAGTTTGGGGTGGGAGAGGGAGCTCTAAACTGCAGAAATGGGATCGGCAGCGAGGGAAGGGAGGGCTGCAGAAACCTTTTAGGGGACACCTCAGAGGTGGAAACATTTTCCTCACAGCCAGGCTCCTACACTTTACTTTCTAGGACTTTGGGCAGACATTACAGGAGAACCATTTGGAGCAGAGAGGTAAGGTAAGGATTTTTACACACTACACAGTGGGGGAGAATTTGGTTTTGGGGGTGGACATGCCATTTAATAATTAATTTAGCGCCAGTTACATACAACCCACCAGTGACTTTCTGAATGTGGGGAAGGAACCTGGAGAAAATTCACAGAGTACAGGGAGAAGATACAAACTCCTTGTGGTTGTGTCCAATAAGAATGTGTAAGAATGTTCTATTCTACAAATGACGTAATGCTCTTTGGTGTACAGCCTGTTTGTGATGATGGGGGGGGGGGGGAATTCCATTTTTTTTGCTTTATAATCTAAGAGCTTGGCTTTTAAAATGTTACCAGGGCTTACCCATTCCCTCCCTTTTCCACAAATACCCACTGCCCCGTTTGTGCCCTTATGACAAGAATTACTGTTCAGTGATGTCATCAGATGTCATTGTGTAGCGATGCCGGTTATAACCTATCCTTAATGACATCAACTGTGTCGCGTGTTGGTAAAACTTGTGCAATAAAATGAATAGGATGGCTTGCTTATTTCCTTGTTATTCATTATGATACTATAAAAGGATATAGAAGCAGTAGATATACAGTAGAAGGAGTTTGGTTTCACTGTTTCCATCATAATATGAAAAGACCCTAAAACTTCAGTAAATGTAGCAGAGCCCAATGAGAGCGGCGTTGGGTTTCAGTGTGTGTTTTTTATGATAACCTTTAGGGGTTTTCATTCCATTTTGGGCAGAGAGAGAACGTTAAATGTGTGACAGATTCTGATAGTGGGAAATCTCAAGTCAATCAGTCTTCAGGAGCAGATCTGTGAATTGATTACTGATGTTCTGATCTTCTGTGCTATCGGCCAAGAGCCGTGACAGCCACAAAAAAGGGATATTTCAAGCAAAGATTTGCAAGGCTTAAAAAAAAGAGCATTCTGGGAGCTGGTAATGAAAGGAGCGGCATACATGTTGGTTTATCATAACATAAAACAAGCAAAAAACCCGAACTTGTTACAGTGCCCCCCATTTACATTAAATACTGTAAGCCAAATAACTATAAAGCGGTGCCTTAATGTGGTCATACACGTTGCTGATCTTTTATCCCATCAAATTTAACAGGATTTGCTTGGCACCGGAAAGGTGTATGGGACAAAAACTGACCATGTTGATGATGAACTACCGCCGTAGGTACAGTGATTGGTCGGTACAGACTGAACATTTGAGGATGAAGCCCATGTGATCAGCCCATGTATGGGATCCTGAATAACTGATGTAGATTGTTGCACATAAGGTGGCCATAGATGGATTGATATTATTGGCCAATCACAGGCGATAATACCAACTGGCTGAAATTTATGTCCATCCCAATAACACGATAACAAAAATGATTTAATCTGCCCTATTTTGTCAGCGGAGACCATACAGGTACCAATAATCTTCCAATAATATTGCTACATCTATGGTTACATTAAGTCTTCTACCTTTAAGCTGCCATATTGCATAGCTAAGGCATTGACTTCAATATAACGTAGCTCTTAAGAATGGTAAGGCTGCAATTAATGGAATGTTAAAGGAGGAAGCCGATCATTGAATAAAAACAGGTGATTAAAGGGGAACTGTGGTCCAAAAATGACTTGAGGTAAATTGATAGGAATTGCTCCCCTGAGAATTTTTGCAATTTATTTTCATTGTTTATTTTGCATTGTTTTGAAGATATTTACATTTTTGTGTATGATATGGCAGCAGCATCACCAGGTCCCCTGCACTTCATGCTTCCTGCGCTGAAACTGTCAGTCAATCTGTCCTGTGTCTCCTCCTCCCCTTTGCAGCCCCCCTGGTCCCTCTCACTCATGGACCCCATGGTCCATCCAGTTGCAGCCCCCCCCATGGCCCATTATCTTACAGTCCCATGTGGCCCTACCCACTCGTGGGTGCCTAAGCCCCACCCACTCGCGGGTGCCTAAGCCCCACCCACTCGCGGGTGCCTAAGCCCCGTCCACTCGCGGGTGCCTAAGCTCCGTCCACTCGCAGGTGCCTAAGCCCTGCCCACCCGCGGGTGCCTAAGCCTCGCTCACTCGCGCGTGCCGTAGGTTACTCAGACCCCCGCCCTACAGAAAACTCTGTGGAATCAGCCTTTTCAGGCAGAGTGAGAACAGAG
Organism: Hymenochirus boettgeri; assembly: GCA_019447015.1. Taxonomy (NCBI): domain Eukaryota; kingdom Metazoa; phylum Chordata; class Amphibia; order Anura; family Pipidae; genus Hymenochirus; species Hymenochirus boettgeri. The sequence goes on along the minus strand of CM033475.1, from coordinate 28,246,335 downwards.
TGAGAACTCTGCCTGGAAGGCTGTTTTCACACAGTGAAAGAGAAGGCCTGTAGATTCCCTTACCTTCTCTCTCAGGACTTCACACAGCAGAGAGGAGGAGGGACTTCCTGTCTCCCTCACACACTGAGGGAATCTGAGGCTGTGCTCACCGGCGGCACTGTGCAGGAGAAGCCTCAGGAATGTAACAAGTCAGCCTCCTATCCATTAACTTTGTGGTCAATCATTTCTGTATATCTTGGGCTGTGGAGCACGTAGAGAGGTGGTTGATGGCTCGTTTTAAAGGTATGAAACTGGCCACAGACCACAGTTCCCCTTTAAAAGGTTAAATCAGGTAACAAGCAAACAGTAGTATAGTATTTGAGGTTGTATAAAGACATACGTCCATCCAGTCCAACCTATCTAGCAATATCCTCATTTCCTGCCTAACTGTTGATCCAGAGGAAGGCAAAAAAACCCACCAAATTTCTGAAAAAAAATTCCTTCCTGACTCCAAGTGACAATTGGAAATTTCCCTGAAAATTTCAGGTAAGGGAAAATGTAGCGACATGTGATGTATAACAGCTGATCAGTAAAGTACCCAGGGTCCTAGGAGGTGAGTATAATTGGGAGTAAAACAAAGATGAAAGGGGCCCGTACATACACCACTCCCAGTCATATGTACAATATCAGGATATTTGGATATCGTGCAATTGCCAGACTGTGCATTCGTCTTGTTTAATTGGACCAATACCTTTGACTTTTCTTACCAAATATCGCACTATTTCATTTTATAGACTAAACCTTCCCTGTTTAGATTTTACTAATATAATCTAAGATACAATAAGGAACATTCTCATGTAACCTTCATTCCCTCTCCCAAATGGCAGAGACGCTGCAGCGGTGAGTCGTTATCTGGTGCACCATGTCCCAAATGACAAATATTTGCAGTGAATTAATGGCAATGTATCTTGTTTGAATTGGCAAATGAATTGACAGAATAATAATGTGCGTTGCCCTTTGATTGGAACATCCATACACTGGGACATCTTGATCATCCTGAGGTTCTGATTGGAAGGGGAACTGAATAGTTAACTCACTGTTTAGCTTTTCCAGTGAAACAAACAAATTCTTGCAAGTGGTCCAGTCATTAGGATAAAGATGGGGGAATGTTTCTTTTGTAAAACGTATAGTTTTTTTCTCTCGTATTTGTTACATGATAGATCTTAATAATTATCCTGTCTATACACTATTCAACCTACCTGACAATACCAACATTGGGGAACATCAGCAGGTACATCCTTATGGACAACCTTATAGTTATATTGATTTTTCTTTAAACCAATCTAATATTGGGGAAACCAATGGCCTTGGTTAAAATAAAATCGATCTTGCATGAAACTAAAAACCCATAGAGTAACATGTTGTTTTCATATATTGGGTTCATTCCTGTGTCTGATTAGCCTATGGTAATTGATACCTGGTAACCCATGACTTATGACCTATAATAATAACGAGGAAAAGAAAAGTGTGATGTAATACGCATCAGCAGTGCATGATGGTAAATTGAGGGGCCCAATCTATATTCAATATAGCTGATGCATATTCTTGTCTGGAGATGTGTCAATGCCTTTAGCTTTTGATACTGAATTGACCTGATGTCAATTATTCACCTCAGCCCAAAGCCATACATATTCTTCTGTATGTTCGAGTACATACAGGACAGCTGGTTTTAGAGAATGCATGCTAAACGCATTCTAGACACAACAACAAATTCAGATATTTTGTTCAGCACTTCCCTTGACACCTGTCAGAAATCTTCCAACCTTATGTATAGAAAAGAAAATACTGCTGCTCCTTGGATTCCAAGCTCAGTGATCCACATCTTGATGTCCCGTAGTGGTGATGTCATTGTAGAGTGATGAGGTCGAACTGGAGATTATTCAACTGAAAAACATGTTGCACCTCACAAACACGCCTGTGATTAGATGTCAGCTAACCTAACGATTAGAATAAGGCATTGCCATCCATTCTAATTAAATACAGTGCAGATACGTTCTGCACCTTCCCTCCTATTTGTGACAGACTATCTAAGCCATAATTGTACTCAGAGTTAGAGTTTTATACAGTGTGTTGCTGCCCCCAGTAGTTATAGAATCCAAATGCACAAAAAGTCCATATGCACACTGCCTATCCGGGTGCAGACGTCTGGTGTCCCTACTTCCAAGGGACTGGGTAAATCAGCAAAATATGATGCAGTCACACTCTAAGGTGAAAGGTACGTTTATTCCAAACCACACATCAACAAACACAATGTTTTGAGGGTCTAAGCCCTAAGACCTGATGAAGGGGGCTTAGACCCTCGATACGTGGTTTTAGTTGATGTGTGGTTTGGAATAAACGTACCTTTCACCTTGGAGTGCGACTCTACATCATATTTTGCTGATTTCCCCAGTAGTTATAGGCTATACAGTATAGGACAATAGTCTGTCCGGGACAACTTGAACATGAAAACAAAGATTCTAAAATAATATATATATATTATTATGAGGAATTAATGGGCTGGCACAATTCTTGCACCTGCTGTCCAATCAGAATGCTTTACACTTCTGGGTACCAAAACAAATCTGGTGCATTGACCACATAGTCTTTCAAAGAAGTTATATAAAATGTTAGCATTAGAAGTCTGCCTGTAACCAGGAATGTAAAGCTAGCCATACACAGGCAGATGTTCTTTCTATTGGACTTCCAATAGAATGAAATGATGGGAAATCCAATCATAAGATCCACTTCAAGTTCCCCTACCTTCGATGGGAGCTTTCCATCTTTCTGCAGATGTCCCCTTGAAATCTGTGGAGAAATGGGGATCTTAATTTTTTCCGATAAACCGATCGATATGGTTGAACAGAAACACAGAAAACTGTTTTACATTTAAAAGGTCTAAATGTTCTCCTGTGTATTCATTTGCAATAATAATCAGATGTTATCTAATTGCGGTAGCCCAGTAAAAAGCTAAGATCTGATTGGTCGCTGCAAATTTATAGCACAGGCAAATCTATGCTGCATCTTTCATATATTTATTATCTAGAATTTTCTATTTCTCTGTCAAATCCGCTAAAGGGATTTACCGCGTTTCAATCGACCCCCATCTGTGTTGTTGTTTGTTTCTGTTTGTGTACACACAATACCGTTTATTTGATTTGATAGACAATTGCACATTTTATTTATCGCCGTTCCATAAATATTTTCTTGATCTACACAATTTACAGCACTGTAAACATGTAACAATGTTGACAAATAAAACCCATTGTGGGAACAGAAAGGGATGAAGGATTGCAAGGGAGGATAATGGGATTTGGAGGCTGATGTGCTCGAGAGTTCCTTTTTTTTTTTACATTTCAGTGGCATTTCTCATACTGAATGGAGACGCATTACTGGAAAAGCCACAATCTAGGACGCTGCCCCCTCTGGAGTGTAAGGGAGGTGCAGCCTGTCCACATCTGCCATTTGAACTTATTATTATTGTTGGTGCTATGAACCATGATATGGAGTTAGGAGCTGGTATGGAACACAGGGATCTGTGGGAAAGGAAAAGTAAAACTGAATTGCACCATTGTGATTCTATAATTTTACATTTATTTGATCTATTTAAAGGCTACAACTTCATTTCCCATAGTCCTTTGCTTAGGGCCTCTGTGCAGCCATGTTTAACTAACTAATCAATATATAACTACCTAGTCAGGCTTGGATGTGATTTTTTTTAACTTTTCATAAATTAGTCTCTGACCAGGTTGGGTGGTATTTATGGTAATGACCAATAGCGATCCCATCGTGGTCGAGAAAATATATACTCACCGCAGTGTTGATTTTCTACCATTTAGCAAAAACACTGATATCAGACGATATTTTGATACCATCAGTTTTAATTTATTTCGCTGGTACAACATTTCGCCTAAACATTGACCGTAATAAAACAATTATTCCCATATATTACCTATATTGGCTGTTTGGACAGGTTTTAAAGGGACACTATACTGAAAAAATGACTTTGCCTGATCTTAATCTATAATTGATTACATGTAAGTAGAACTTACTCTGAGGTGTGTGTTTTGCTGCATGTCTTCAATCCACCACATGTTTTGCTTAGAAGCAGTATCCCCCTCCCTCTTTTAACCACTCCCACTTCCATCTGACCTGACTTTTTCCCCACAAACCAACTGTCAAACCTGCACACATTATACAGCATTCCAACTGTCAAAATTCTTTCACCATTCAAGCTACAGAAAAACTGCCCACAGAGGAATAGTTTATGAGAGCAAGGAACTTGATTGACAGATGAAATGCAAGATTTTTTAGATTGGATATTGGTTGGGAAGAATTATAGCTTCCAGTTATGGTCAATTTAAAATAACATTTTTTTTTGCATAGATGCCCTTTAAGTGTTTTAATTGGCTATTAACTTTATCACATACTGGCTGCCAGACTATGCAATAAGAACAACAATGACATGCCAAGTTAACATTTGTGTTTGATTGTGTGTAGCCGTGTATAAAACGTCTCTGCCCTTGGAGAAGCTCTGTTTGTGATAGAAGGTCGTTGTATTGACCCTTAATATATATTTTAAAGCCTAATTAAGTGTAATTACTTCTTATCCACCTTATTCTATAGAGAGTAAACCAGTCTGGACAGATTTTCCTCATTAATTTGATTGTCTGTCCCTGTTGATTACTTAAATCGTTGGTAACTATAGAAACCCGATCCCTTTAAAGCAGACCACTGGAGCAAGCAGAATAATAACACTGACCTATGAAATGGTGGTGTCTCCTATAGGGTAATAGGAATATTGGATTTTGTTTTAGTTTTCTCTCTTCTCACGCTACCCCAAGGATTGTATTGGGGCGATACAGCTTCGAAGACCGCCTCCACTTAGCTGACTGTGCTCCCACAATGCAGTGACTGGCGCAATGTGCTTTCTAGATTGCAGGATCGCGGGCAGGTAAGAAGACCTGGCTTCATTTATTGCATCTCCCCCATAGTTCTCTGACACTCCTTTTCACCTCCCTCTGATAAAGTGACGTGTGAACGTCATGAAACGCGTCAGGGTTTGAATTGTTTTCCCGTGTGTGCCGGGTTTTTATGCTGCAATGAAAGTTATGTTTTAGCCTACGTTGGATGAAGCTGTCCTCCTCTCTTTGTTTGCCCTTTTTTGCACCTACCTTCTGTTACTACAAAAAAAATCTATTTTGTTTCCCCCTAATTTTTTTTATTTTTACCTACCTACTTACCTACCTACCTACACTTTTCTCTGAATTAATTCATCCCAACATAAAATTCCATTGCTCCTAATAGCTCTGTACACTGTACTTTATACAATGCATTTGTAAGTGGGATATGTTACACCCATGGAAACACCAGCCTAATGAAATGGTTCTTTAGGGCTAGGCCGCACTAGCTCAATTTCACACGCATTAACGATCACGCTTACTAACAATCACGGTTGTGCCAGCACAGTGTGGCTGACAGCTGGGGCAAAAAGTAGCCTTGGACTGCACGATCGTCCGTAGTTTTCTACCTCGTCCAACGTCAGTCACGGCCGGCCCGCCCAATCGACTGATACTGTTCTACTAACCAGAGGTGTTTTATATAATATTTTTATCTGACGCTCTCAGCATGGAAATAGTTAACATCGAAAATCCAGGAATGTCTAATTACATGAAGACTATTAGCTGCTTTAGCACGTTACACATGCGGAAACACAAAAACAAGATATTAGTAAATAATCCGTATCCTCTGGGGTCTCTAACTTTCCTATCGCTTTGTTCTCGTAATTTTGGACTTTTAATAGGAATAGACAATAATGTCAGCCATGTACGTAGCGCATTAGAGGGACGTGTAATAAACGAAATGAATTCAGAGGCTTTCCCCACGAGGATGTTCTGTCTGTCTGGTTTAGTGAAAAGCAGATTCAGATGAAGATATTTGCATACAAAACGGGTTTAAATTTACAAAATAAATAAATAATGGACAGAAGAGCGAATACAATGGGGGATATCTTGATTTCACTTAGAGCACGTAGTAAATTGTCCTCGGCGTACGAGGAAAGAAGGGTCGCCGCCACTTTAAAAAGCTCACAGACATGAAATCACCATGCTGAAATGCTGAAACTGGTCTGAATTTACACTGGCACGATGCAGGCTGTGCTGGTTTCAGCACAGATTGCATCGTTCAATACGGCACTTTTAACGAATGGTTTAAAGGTCCTTAAAACGATCCCTAATTTCCCATCAGTTTAGTGATCGTTAATTTATGATCATTATCGTAAATTAATGCTAATGATCGTAAATCACCGATAACGATCTTAAAGGAGAACTAAACCCACATTTTTACACTCCAGAATCTAAACACGTACCCTCTAAAAACACCAATAAACTGTAAAATAGCAATACAGTAAATAAAATTAAAGTAAATGTTATCACTTGAAGAACTGGATGAAATAACCATGTGTATGTACAGTGACTGGCCACACCCCTGATCTCAGTCACATGCTCCCTTGCCTATTCTGTCCTGTAACAGGATTGGCTAGAGGCTTACTAGTGGGTGTGACCAACTGCCAAAAGATTTGCCTAGGCACTCCTTGTTGGCAACGTGCCACTGATGTTGAAGGTGCAGCTCCCGTTCGTCCTCTACCTGTAGGACTCCCAGCTATAGCACAAGCGTTTGGAGATGGAAGCGCACACTTATCTTCAGATTTAACTGTTTATTTATACACAAACGAACAACGTTCGGAGAGCACTATGTCTCTTCATCAGGTATGAAGGAGACATAGTGCTCTCCGAAACGTTGTTCGTTTGTGTGATATAATAACAGTTAAATTGAAGATAAGTGTGCGCTTCCATCTCTAAACGCTTGTGCTATAGGTGTGACCAACTGTACCAACTGTAACAGAACCTGCAGTATCTTAGGAATGAGCATGTGTAAAGACTAATGGTCAGTGACCGCACTGTGTGATACTGGAACACTGGGAAATAAGACACAAACCTCATGTTAGAAAGTTACATTTCTCAACAACCATATTAAAATGAGAGTTGAGACACTGATTACTGCTTTTATATCAACGAGTTCTGCCTTTTGTTTTTCTTTAAAAAAAAATTCCAATGTTGTTTTGAGACTTTAGTTGTCCTTTAAATTTACGATACGATAACCATAGAATACCATCTATGAACGTTTATTAATAAATGAATGTTCGATGTAAATGTACGACCACAGTCATTCAGTAACACCCGCGGTCATACATTACCGATAAATCGCGGTATCACAGTTTATATAAATATAGCCCTAAGGGTAATGTCTCGTTTTATAAATTGTAGGGAAGAGTTTCAGTATCATATAAAATGCTCCTAATATGATCTACTCTATGTTATGATGTGAAATAAATTCTATCAAAATAAAATGTATAAAAACGTATTAGTTGCCCTTGTAATCTAAAACAAATAATATTGTGTTTCAATAACTTGGTAAAAATACCAAATATTTGACAGTATACACAGAGTTTTACTTTTCGGTTCATCCTTTAACATTATATCTTAATTTTCAAAACCTGATATAAACAAAGTTTGGATCTTCGTTTAAAATAACAAATATATTTCCCTAAGGAGAGGAGTAGACTCCCTCAGGATTATTCAATAAAAGTTCTTCAGGGAGATTCAATAAAAGTTCTTATCGTTTAAAATGGTGCTAATTTTGCCCCAACCAATCAGATCTTATGTAACATTTGAAAGCTAACATGTGATTGTTTGGGGCAAAATTAGCACCATTTTAAACGATAAGAACTTTTATTGAATAACCCTGCTTATATTTAAAAATGGTGATAATTTTGCCCCAACCAACCAGATTTTAGCTTTCAAATGTTAAATAAGATCTGATTGGTTGGGGCAAAGTTAGCACCATTTTAAACGATAAGAACTTTTATTGAGGGCTCATTCACACTAGAAACTGACAGTAACGCACAGCATGTGTTTCTGTCAGTTTGTATCCATTTTTTGACAATGTGTATTCCATAGATTTCTATAGAAAATGCATTAAAAACGCAGTGCGTTTTTTAAACAGACTGGAACGGAACGGAATATAACGCAGCAGGTGTGAATGATATTATGGGGTTTTACTGTCTGTCCATTTTTTTAAAGGGTATGTCCACCCTTAAATGTCATTTTACTATGCTGTTCCCCCATGTCTCCCAGCCCCAACCGCGTAATTTTTATTTTCAGAAAGCCCCCCAAATTTACTTACCTCTCCTCTTCCTCCGCTGCGCTCCCGGCCTTCTGCTTGCAAGAAAATGCAAGCAGAGGGGCGGGACCGGCAGTCGTGTCTGTGATTGGCTGAGCGGCAGCCAATCACGGACGCGGCTGCCGGTCATTCGTGCAGCGGAGGAAAGAGGAGAGGTAGTAGTAAGAGTTTGGGGAGCTTTTTGAAAATAAAAAATATGCGGTTGGGGCTGGAGACAGGGGGAACAGCATATTAAAGGGGTTTTATGCTAGGGGAGGATAGTGAAACGGGAGGGAGGGAGGGGGGAGAAGGGCTGCAGTGCGCATGGCAAATATCTACCGGAGCAAGGTAGCAGGCAGAGTCCTATATGAGACGCTGCCTGCTCCTAGCCGTGGCAGGTTTTTAGGGCGAACTTGGGGGGGGGACTACAGGAGAACCCTATGGAGCTGGGATGTGAGGTAAGGATTAAACTACACTACATGGTGGGGCCAGTAGTGGGGGGATTATAGTTTTGGGGGTGGACATGCCCTTTAAACGCACCTGCATTTGAAAAACGGATACAAACTGATGTAATGTGAACGAGCCCTGAATCTCCTTGCCTGAGTTTTGTAGCCAGTGGACACCTGGTCACCCTATTGTAGGTGAACATTCTGTTTGTGAAAGGAGACAAAGCAGCTTGTGGTTCTGCTAAATGTTCCCTGAAACGTCTTTATTAGAAGACAATGAAACATTAGGTGGGTGTGAGATGCGTGAAGGGAAAAAACGTTGAATTAAATGTAACATCAGCTATAGGCCACGTACTACATTTATTTCAACCCAAACTTTATTCTATTGACACCTTTACACACAGAGACATAGGGTGTAGGAATATTCTTTCTTTTCATTGTCTTCTAATAAAGACGTTCCAGGGAACTGAACATTTAACAGAACCACGATGAACACGATGAACCAAAAAGTAAAACTCTGTGTATACTGTCAAATATTAAGTATTTTTACCAAGTTATTGAAACACAATATTATGTTTTAGAAACATTTATATTTTGTCTTACAATGCAGCCCAATCGCTCTCCTTACGGGTTCGATATTGCGCTTGTGGCTCTGGGTAAATACTATTTTGCGTAGAACGTTAGGTTATGTTAATAAACATAATCAATATTCAGGGTTATTCAATAAAAGTTCTTATCGTTAAAAATTGTGCTATTTTTGCCCCAACCAATCAGATGTTAGCTTTCAAATGTTAAATAATATCTGATTGGTTGGGGCGAAATTAGCACCATTTTTAACGATAAGAACTAATTGAATCTGCGGATAATGTTTTATACAGAACTTCTCTTTCAAGGAATACAGAGATTAAAATGGGATTCTAAGCAATCTACTGAGATCCATTGGTCATTGGTACATCTGAATGGCAGGGGGCAGTACTGAGCAGTATCTAGCGATTGGTGAGTCGCTCTGTATTCATCATTACGCTCTTAATATGTAAAGATGAAAATAACTGTCACGTTTCGCTTTGCCAGTGGTTCTGTGGAATGTGTCAGAATTCTGCGGACTCCAAAATCTGCATTGAATCCAATTTGACTTTTTTTTTTAAAATTTAAAATTTGGAAATTTCGATTTTCTACATTTCAACACTGATTTTTGCCTTTTCAAAGCTGAATTTTTCCCTGTTTGAAATACCAAAAGTTAGGGAAATTTTCTAAACTGTAATTAATCACTACTGATATGTAGGATGCAAAAATATACCAAATACTCCTTCTAGTGGCAAAAATTAGACATTACACCTTAACGCATGCAAAAAGGAACTAGGGAGCTCTAATATACTAAAAGAAAGATGTAAATATTCATGGATGTTGGACCCACTTGCAGTACCCTGAACTGCCATTAGGAGGTGGAGAGAAAGGGAAGAAATCTATACTAACCAAAGGATTTTAATGATATGCACAGACGCATGACAAAACCAAAACACGGTAGGCGGGGGTGGGTGGGCTGTTGCCGTTTTAAGTTTTGCGATTCTTTAAAGAACCAGGAGTTTACTGGTATGAACTATTTAGAAGACAGGTGTTTGAGGAATTGTGGGTATGTTTAAAGAGGTCATTTTTTTTGTCTACATGTGCCTAGATTTTATTTAAGGTGGACTTATCCTTTAACGGGCAGGTTAATTGAGCTCAGAAACAAAACTTCCCCTGCCTTACATTAGATGTTGCCATCTTTATAACGAATACAGTATGTATGAAGGGTCTACATGTATTTTGGGTTAAGTTGAGTATTTAGCATGTGCTGTGTTTATGAATGATTCGCTTGACATGAACTGTACCGTATTAGTGTTAAGAATACGTCTCACACCAGGTACCAGACAGTGTTTGGGAATGCAGTTGCTTGTGTAGGAATGGAAGCAGACAGAGGAGACTCCTGAATTGATTTCTCTTTGTGCTGTTCCGCTCAAGCTGTGATCTTTTGTTAGGAGAATTGAGTGATGATGTAAGCCGAAGAAGAAAAAATCCTTTGATGGGGGGAAAAAACTTGATTAGCAGAAAAAAAATCCCTGACATCACACAGTGACTAGACAGGTAAAAGGGAAAGTTATTTTCTCTACGGCAGGAATGTGCTAGGCATTCAGATCACAGACAGACCTGTCAATCTGACAGCACTTTCTACACTAGAATCCCATAAAATAAAATAAATGTAATGCTTAGGAATTTAGGGCTGGTTTGCCTTTAAAAAGAAAGAAAAGCATCAGTGTGCCAAATCAAAGTACGTCTATGCAACTTATTAAAGGATATATACTAAACAATGTGTCTATAATACCAACCAACTTGGACTGAACTGTTATAAGACTGTAAGTAATTTGGTTACATTTTGAGCTATGCCAGTGATGTTAAACCTTGGCGGTCCAGATGTTTTGGAAACTCCAATTCCCAGCATGCCTTGTAATTTAGGCAGAAGGAAGTGGATGGCTACAATGTATCTGCTCACAGAGGTCAAGTATGTTATTAAGGACACTCGGAGGAAATGGGCCATTCCCCTTGAATCCAGCACAGGGTTCAATTAACAAGAAGTGTTTAGGATTTAGTAATATGGAAATCACATGTTGCCTAGTTACTCATGCATGAGAATATCTGATAGAAACCACTTTACAGGGTTTCTAATAAAAGCAGCTGAGATAATTGGTAGAAAAACCATTATAGTCAGCAAATGTAAAAGGAAAAGGCTGGGAATAATGAGAAGAAGGAACCTGACCCTGGGTTTATTTTGCTTTAAAAGAGAAAGTTATGTGGGAGAGAAAATAAATGGAGAATTAAGGATAATTGACAGAACTTGGAATCTAGAAGCCTGGCAACTTTCCACCGGAGCACTGGGGAGATGAATGACTGGATCTGGGAATGGTCCAGTAAGGATCACATTGTGACTCTCATCGGACAGTTGTTTGGTTGTCACATTTCACCTCTAAGGAATTTTGAGAGGATGACGCAAGGAACCTGATTGGTTGGCGCTCTGAGAATATAATTATATCAAAGACCTGGCATTTAAAATAGTGTTATTAAAATGGTCTCCAATCTGAAGGCCCCAAGATTCTTTTGCCTTTTGCATACATTTTTCCAAGTCGGGAAGCCCCTTTAAACATGGATAGACCCCCCCAATCTACCAAAATCTGAAACATTCCCCGATTCAACAATATCCATTAGAACTGAACCCCTTTTAAGTTATGTCCCAAAATAGCCAATAGCCACCATTATGCATCACAAGATCTGAAAATAGCCCAAGAAAAAAATACCTCTTTAATTGCCATTTCTTTAAAATTAAACTTAAGGGGTAACTGTGGTCCAAAACTGACTTCTTAAAGGGGAACTGTGGTTCAAAAATGACTTATGTAATAAAGAAAGGAATTGCTCTCTTGAGAATTTTTGCAATTTTCATTGTTTATTTTACATAGTTTTGAAGCTATTTACATTTTTGTGTGTGATATGGCAGCAGCATCACCAGGTCCCCTGCACTTCCTGCTCTTAAACCTGTCAGGCAATCTGCCCTGTGTCTCCTCCCCTTTGCAGCCCCCTGGTCACTCCACTTATGGACCCCATGGGCCCTCCAGTAGCACCCCCCTTGGCCCATCCTTTGGCCCCACCCATGTGGCCCGCCCACTCGGGGTGCCATGGCCCCGTCCACCAGTGGGTGCTGTCCGTGGCCCCGCCCACTCACGGGTGCTGAGGCCCCACCCGCTCCCAGGTGCTGTGGGCCACTCTGACACCCCCCCAACCCCCCCGAAAACTCTGTGAAACAGCCTTTTTAGGCAGGTGAGATCTGCCTGAAGACTGTTTTCACATAGTGAGAGAGAAGGGCTGTAGATTCCCCTTTACCTCTCTGCAGCTGCAGGTCCTTCACACAGCAGAGAGGAGGGACTTCCTGTCTTCCTCACACACTGATGGAGTCTGAGTGTCACAGTGCTCACCGGCGGCACTGTGCAGGAGAAGCCTTAGGAATGTCACATGTCAGCCTTCCACCCATTAACTTTCTGGTCAGTCATTTCTTTATATCTTGGGCTGTGGAGCACGTAGGGAGGTGGTTGATGGCTCGTTTTAAATGTAGGAAACTGGCCTTTCATTTAAACTCAACTGGAGACCACAGTTCCCCTTTAAGGTAAATTGACAAGAATTGCTTTCCTTAGTTTTTTTTTTGCAATTTACTTTCATTATATATATATTTTTTTTACATAGTTTTGAAGATACATTTTGTGTGTGATAAGGCAGCAGCTTCACTAGATCCCCTCCACTTCCTGCTTCCTGCTCTAAAACTATGTGACAGTCCCTCTTTCCCATGGCCCCTCCCCGTGCAGTCCACTTGAAACTCCCTGTGGTCCCTCCCACACCTCCTTCAATCACTGTAACACTGTAATATTTTTCTGGTTTCTTTTCCTTTCTCCTGCACTGAGCATGTGCCAACTGCAGATTAGAAGGAGGAACTAGTATTTTGTGACCGCAGATTCAGAACCTCCCACACAATAACTTTCTGATCAGTGATTCTTCATATCTAGGGCTGTGCACATAGAAGGGTGGTTGATGGCTCATTTTAAAGGTAGGAATGTGGCCTTTCACAATTGTTTGGAGACCACAGTTCCCCTTAATTTAGATTTCTTTCTGTTTAGAATGATCGGTTCTGGACAGGTGCATTGAGCTATATCTTCTGCCCACTGTTTAGGGAATTCTGGGTGTGAGGAAATATTTCTTATTTCTAGGACTGGTGGGGCAATGCTATTTAATAGCTTAACCTTCTGTTATAATAAGGTTCAGCTGTATGTTTTGTTCTATAGTAGGTTTTTGGCTCATGTAAGCCTACCTCACCCTAAGCTTTATAGCGACTTTTAATAAACACAACAAGCACTTCTGTTTAACCAACCCTGGATTTTGCACTATTTTATGCAGTAAATTGAATTTGATGGTAGAACATTTCTCTTGTTAAAAAACCCAGCGTGTGGCTTCATAGCCTAGAATTCTAATGAGATGTCATCAGAAATGCCAAAAGGTATCCATCCTTCCTTTCAACCTTTCTAGACTGAAGGGAAAATGACAAAAAAATTAATCTCTCGTAATCGCGGATTTTTCTCTTTATCACAGTAAATTACAAAATTGTATTTTCTTTCGTAGCTACAAACTTTATCCTGTAAATAAACCCAGATTTATTTTGCCTATTGTGAGAAAGATGTACCTTATTAATGTAATTATGATCCCATGCCCGCATTCAGGACTTTACTCGTGCTGCCCCTCTGCTCTGGAACTCCCTTCCTCCATCTGTCCGTCACTCACCATCCCTTAACACCTTCAAACTTAACCTTAAAACCCACCTCTTTAGGCAAGCATATAACATGGCCTAAACATTACCCCACTTACTACACAATATGATCCAACCCGCCTTTCACACTCCACTGCCAATCTATTTACAGCCTACCGATTCCCGTCACCTTATGTCTCACCCCCATATCCTCTAGACTGTAAGCTCTTTGGGCAGGGTCCTCTCTCCTATTGTATCACGGTATTGCTGTAAGAAACTCCTCACTCTGTGTACTTATATTATTTATTACCTGTGTATGTAATAAGTATGACTTTGTATAACATGTATTATCCTGTATGTAATGTATGACTATGTAATTGTAAAGCGCCAAGGAAGATGTTGGCGCTATATAAATCAATAAAAATTTGCTCACATTTTTACTTCGTTGGATGCAAAAGTCTCCTCTTCTTCTTGCTATCGGCCTACAAAATTGAGCACAAAGTGAAAACGTTAATGGAAACAAATTCTTGAGTATGGCCATCCATATTCATGGACACTGGTCAGGAATGGAGCAAAGTCTTTCACTGGTCATTAAAACGTCATCATCATTATGGAGTCATATTCATGCAATGACAGTTATCTGATCCTTTCAGGTCCAATGGAATCTACAGGTGATATTTTATAGGAGCTAGCAAAGTTTTCAAAAAGTAAATGTATTGTTTTTAAAAGAAATAAATATTGTTGTTATGTAAATACAGTGTAAACATTAAATGGTTATTGGAGAACTAAGGTCCAATCATAAATTATGTTCATTATGTAGAGGGATGTAAACTGATGCATTTCTAACTTTTAAATTACTAATATTGTACATGCCATAAAAACTATTTGATCATGTATGTATGTATGTATAATTTTATTTATAAAGGGCCACTTGGGTACGCAGCGCTGTACATTATAAAACACAGAGTTTACAAACAAGGGAATAAGTGCAAGCCATTATACAGATAGATAAAAATTAAATGAAATGAAATACAATTTCATACATCGGTTAAGAAAGCATATATATGAATTATCTATAAATTGATACAAGTGTAACAAGCCTTGACACATTAGGAATGAGATCCCTGCCCTGAATAGCTTACAATCTAAGTGGGAGGGACAACATACAGATACAAGTGGGGGTGGGTGGGTACAAAGTGCTTAAAAGGGCTAACAATCATTTGTTGTGCCGATGGATGCTGTGTCCCTAAATCTGTTAGTTTGCAGCATGTAACATCAGGGGGCTGGTACCATATATAGATTTGGGTATCTGGAAGGTTTTACCAGCATCAATAGAACTTTGGAAAAAAGAGAGGAGCTATGCAGACAATCACACACATATACCATGGGGTGAGGGGGACTTAGTGGTTTAGATGACCACTCTGGGTACTAATAATAGGTGGAAGATTATGGAGCGAGTATAATTGTCCTTTAATTTACTGTTAAGGTTCGTACACACGTGCGATCACGGGTGCGGACCCGAATTCGTCCGAAACAGCCGTTCGTACACATTGTGCGTCTCGGGTCGGCACCCTCAATCGCCATTGTGCGTCTCGGGTCGGCACCCTCAATCGCACTTGTGTATGAACCTTTAGACTTTAGTTCACCTTTAAGCAACTACAAGCATATAATTTAGGGGTGAACTGCTAGGTGGGTATGTTAATAAGGGGCTCCATTATATGTGTAATTGACAGTAGGACAGTTGGGTGTCATTTAAAGGCATTATTTGGTGTATAGGTTTGATGCATACGTTTTTGCAAATATGCTTCTAAAGTTACTTACAGAAACTGATCCCTTGCCACAGCTCTCTACTCTGCCGCTTCCTAATAACATTCGTCAGTCAAAGCTTTGATGCTGACATCATCGCCAATGGCTGACGCCTGTTAACAAAGCTGTCTACTCTGCTGCTGTACGTGCTCGTAAAAAAAATATAGCGGCAGCAGAGGAGGTATACGCCTGCTAGGGAGGGTTCTGTAAGTAACTTTAGAAGCATCTTTGGAAGAAGTAAGTATAACTTATTTGGAGGAAAGTGCGTGGTCTTAACCTAAATTCTAATTTTTGGGTTCATCCTGCTGCATACAGACTTCCTTCTGTAGGTATCCGTTATCTGTTATAATGATGCTGCATTGCTAGGCCTCCTGTTCTGTAATTATTATGTAGCAACCCCAGGAAAGGACCAACCGCTGTTGAACTTCTCTAGGGAAAGTCTTATTAATAAGTGTGGATAATTTCTGAGATAACACGAAACGCGAATTCTAACGTACATTGATGGAGTTTCACTTGGCCGGCGTACAGGGAAGATATTGTTTGCTTGGAATTTTACCTGTATTTGACCTTCCATAACCCGTCATTTACTTCATCAGGAACCCAGTTAATCCCCCCAGATGACGTTATAATAATAATGTTAACATACCGTAGTTCATATGTTTCTCTTTTTATCCTGTCCCTGGTCATTTGCTTTAGTACATTGAATGGAAATTGCAACAAACATGGAATATTTAAACTGTTTGGTTTAACAGTCGGCGCTGGATCCTGGTAATGCTCGTGTTAAAGTAAAATTCCAGAAGATGAGGAGTGTGATATTGATGCCAATTCGTATCACATAGAACTGCTTTATGCAAAGACGTGTACAGTAGCTCTATAGAAGTCGTAATGAACCAGCAAATTGTCAAATCTGGCTGCAATTATCTGCAATAATGTTTCAATGCATTCTCTGTAAGGGCAGAGCCTTAGGGCAAAAGCCGGTCCTACCCAAAAACCATGCCAAGTGTGGGGGGGACAGACAGTTTTTATGATACAATTTTCCAACTGCTAAAATCATTCACTACAGCAGTAGCCAGTAGGGTTAAAGTTACGCTTAACATTGTGATACCAGTTAGAGGCTTGTGGTGGCTGATTAGGGATCTGACTATTTAACTTTTTTTTAAAGGCCACTACATCGTTACAGTATACCATCTATTTATTTCCCTGTCCCTGAAATGTTTGCTTCTTGAAGAGTGCTCCCCTTTATTATAAAATATATAAGGGATAATACGCTACCAACAGTGTAATATAAGGATATTACGCCACCGAGAAGTTCCATGACCATATATTACACTGTAGGTAGCGTATTATCTATACTAATAAAAGGCAAAGCCCTCACTCACTCACTCACTCATCACTAATTCTCCAACTTGCCGTGGAGGCAGACGGCTTAAATTTGGCAGGCTCATTCATTGCACCTTATTTACAAAAGTTAAGCAGGTTTCATTTCGAAATTCCACCTGTAACGGTGAGTATCTGACATTGCACAGACTTATGGTTACCTAGAATTCCACCTGTAACGGTGAGTATCTGACATTGCACAGACTTATGGTTACCTAGCTTACAAGCTATACAAATCTATATGGTTGGTCCAATTTCAACCAAATTTTGTATGCATATACTCCTTTACCAGTAAAAGGTTAACGAAATATTTTTTTTAGGGTGGGGGTGAATGGGGGGGGAATAGAATTTTGAACTCCTGCACACTAATGGCTGGACCGATTTTTACCAAAATTTCAGGGTGTGTGCGGGGACTGGCTGAGGTGTAAGGGGAAGGGTTTGGAGGGTGGACAGAGAGGAATAGTGGGGGGTATTGGGGGCGGACGGGGAGGGGTGGTGGGGGTTATTTTTCACCAAAATTTAATATTTTATATTTAAAAAATATAATATTAAATTCAAGTTAATGAGTGTTGCATTAGCGTAAAGCTTATTGAATTGTCTTTCTTTAATATATCAAGTGCAGAGTGATTACAGCAATCTTGATACATTATTGCTTTCTTACTAAAAAGGTTATTTGAATACATCTCCGCTGCGGGTATTTTGCTAGTTCCTTATAATACGTATGGCCAGCCAAAAAAACAACTGCCCACTACCACTGTGTCTCCCCCTCCCTGTATTAGTCATTTATATAGGAATCCCTGTTTAGTGTATAAATAGTTAATTACGGTTCCTATTGAAAAGCGAAAGAAGGAGCGAACATTGTCTGTCAACAATAAACAGGGATTCCTATATAAATTAATAATACAGGGAGGAGGAGACAGTGGGAGGGGCAATGGAATACAGGAAGTCACTCAGTG
The DNA here is from genome assembly GCA_019447015.1 of Hymenochirus boettgeri. Lineage (NCBI taxonomy): Eukaryota > Metazoa > Chordata > Amphibia > Anura > Pipidae > Hymenochirus > Hymenochirus boettgeri. The sequence goes on along the minus strand of CM033475.1, from coordinate 28,228,198 downwards.
ACATCAATGAGTGACTGTAATATAGATTCTCGCCACTGCACCTCCCCATTGAAAATGCCTAGCCTTATGTATTATAAGGTTATTAGAAGTCACCAAGGAGTCCCATGGCAATATTACAGATATAGTGTATATGTGTATAGTATCTCATAATGTAAACATTGTTCTATGCTTTGTTATAGGTGAAAACCTCTTTATATTAAAAGCAACATTTTCAGAAAAATCCTTGTTCCTTTCTGGAGTCCATTTCGTGCTAATACCGGTACCAGAAAAATAACCCCCAAAAAAGGATTATTTTCAATTGGTTCTACTGTGTAGCCTCACTGTCTATGTGATCAGTTTTACACCTGTCCTCAAACAAGTAACAATTAGGGTTACAGTAGGTCCCACTATGTGTGTTGCATTAAGTTTTCCATTTGCGTGCGTTTTACGTATCGCAATGTAATTTTAAATATAATGGAAATCGCACTGTATAACATGCTTTCTGAATCTATGTGGTCCATTTTTTATCTGCATGCGTGCAGACAAACTTATTCTTTTAGTTTTTTTCTGTTTTCTGTTTTCTCCAGTGTTTCCTGTTGATTTTCCAAAAACTGCACATGCACGCAAACGGACTCGAAACGCGGACAAATGTATAGAAAAACGCATGTCTGTTAACCTGCAAATGGCCTGGAACGCGTGCAAAATGTATTGTCCTAAACGCACTTTGTGATAACCCAAATGTGCCAGAACAGCAGATAACAATGGCAACAGAAAGGGGGGATTCTGGGTACCCAAAAAATAAATAAATAATAACACCTATTTAATGCAAGCTGATAGCAGGGGATGATCCCATTCTTTACCCAGAGGGGCATGAACAATATTGAATCTCTGGATGGAGTTCTACCAAAAATGATCGCGCCTCCAGGTAATTCTCCCTGGCACTGTTTAAAATATTAACCGGGGGTGTCCAATGCTTTCTTGTTTGATTGACGCTTGGTGGATTGATGTTTGGTAGGGAATTGTTGGTGATCATAACCAACATAAATGATGCCTGTCCGAATGTCCATTCAACCTAACCAAGTGCGCATACACCAAGTCATAATCGGACAAAATGGCCGTTAATCTGAAACTTGTGGGTCGGGCCCGTGATTGCAGGTGTGTACAGAGCTTAAAGGGCATGGCCACCCTTTCAATAAACTTTTTATATAATGTACTGCTTCTTCCCCCAGCCCCAACCGCATTACTATTATTCACAGAAAGTGCTCTGATCTTAACTTATCATGCCTCTATCCTTCGCCGCACTGCCCTGGCCCTCTGCTTGCATGGAAATGCAAGCAGGGGGCGGGACCAGCAGCCTTGTCAGTGATTGGCTGAGAGGCCTGGGGGGGGGGGGTGTTTGGAGGGGGTGCTTGGCGCCAGTAACAAATCTTGCACAGGGTGCTATTTATTCTTAGGCCGGCCCTGGAGGGAGAGGGAGGGCTGCACTGCGCATGCCAAATTTCTCCTGTAGGAGAGACAGGAGGCAGAGTCCTATATAGACTCTGCTATCCTCCAGCTGGGCAGTTTTTGGGACTTTGGGGGGGAACTACAGGAGAACCATTTGGAGCTGGGATGTGAGGTAAGGATTTTTACACACTATATAGTGGGACCAGTGGTGGGTTAAATTATAGTTTGGGGGTGGACATGCCTTTTAAGTCCTATTGTAACACTGTGGATTAGATATCATTATTGAATCAACATCGTTACAATAGGACATTGCTATCTGGGTAGCGTTCGGAATGGGAGACCAGATAAGATTTATTTCTTGAGAAACTTTAGATCTCCTTTCAAAGAAGCTGGAAAAACATCCAAACGAGCAACTCTGCGCCACTGTGAGGATCTTTATCAACTCCGTATCTGTAACTCCCAAACAGAGACACAATTAAATGAGATGAGTCACATTCTATTGGTCCACTGGCTAAGCAACGAAAATCTCCGTCTTCAAAATGTAATTTACAATAATAATTGCAAAGATGTGAGAAATAGTTAAGCCGAAAGCTTTATTTCAGAAAAGCGATAGATGTAAATAAGTTGAAGCCAAATTGGATGGCATATTGGAGTCATCACCATGCACAAAACTAATTTAAATCCAAACTGGCCAAATAAACAGTACATCTGAGCAGCTGTCAAAATGTTCATCTTATAGGAAAATGAAGCAGAAAATAGTAAAATGCTGAATGCAAATAATGCAGAAAAGCCAATGAACTGTTAGCTAATTTGTGGCTATTAATAGTTGCGGCTGTCAGTGTTTATCTGTAGTAAACATTCAACTGGTGTCAGACATAAAACCCCAGACTGCGGCTGCTTGCGCTGTGTGAATGAACAGAAGTAGAGTTGGGTAGGAACGTATAAGGGAATCTGTTAAAGGTTCATAGTACAAGAGAATGTCTCCTTCCCTCTGGGCAGAAACCAGGCAATTAAATAGCTGATCGTGTGATGTCCTGAAAGCTGCTAAATCTGGGATGTCCAACCTGCAGTCTTTCAGATTCTTAAAACCTCAACTCCCAGCTTTCTTTGGCTGCCCATTGCTATTGCAGTGCAATTGTTAGATGATTGCTGGGAGTTGTACAGGACTATGTAATAAAAGTTCTTATTGTTAAAAATGGTGCTAATTTTTCCCCAACCAATCAGATGTTATTTACCATTTGAAAGCTAACATCTGATTGGTTGGAGCAAAATTAGCACCATTTTTAACAATAAGAACTTTTATTACATCGCCCTGCTAGTGTTTAAAAATTTGGAGTGCTGAAGGTTGGACAGACCTGCCCTAAGTGCAGGCTCCAAAGTCCAGATCTGGCCCTTTCTCCAGTTAGGACCTGATGCATGGATCTATTGACAGATTTTTTCACAAACTGAGCTGCTCACAGCTACTGCATGCTTGTATTTCCAGATCTATCAGGGTTATTCAATAAACGTTCTTATTGTTTAAAATAGTGCTAATTTTGCCCCAACCAATCAGATGTTAGCTTTCAAATGTTAAATAGTTCTGATTGGTTGGGGCAAAATTAGCACAATTTTAAATGATGAGAACTTTTATTGAATCTCCCTGATATCTGCAGGGCAAACCTGGCTTACTTCTATTTAACCTGGTCATTGTGTGAGGACATCTGAGTTTGTATGGACAGTTTAAAGGGGAACTGTTGTCATTATACAAGTGCATTCTATAAAAAGAGCACACTTATCTGCAGTCTATACAGATTACAGCAGTATAAATAGTGGTGCTTCCTGCACCTGCAAGTCCCTGGCTTGGGCATGCCCACTTGTATCCTACTGCAGGATAATGCATAGTCAGCTGCATCATAAGCCCAGCCCCAAACTTATTTATTGTAAAAGCTAGTCACAAGCCTAAAAACAGTTTTCTCTCCCTAAGGTGTCCATAGGCAGAGGAAAACAGATATTGATTGCAACTCTGGGGCTTATGAAGCAGCTTATAATATATGCCTGTCACAGAGACACAAAGATAGTACAGAGTAGGAAGATACATTTTACAAGAAAATAACTTTTGATTGCCAACAGCTATAGACATCACCCTAGGCTTGTTTGAAAAGAATGAAGACTTTTCAATACAGGTATATCTATTGTATTTGGTTAGATCAACTGGACTTAAAGTTTAGTTCTTGAAGACGTTTCGCTAGTCATCCGACTGGCTTTCTCAATTCAGAATGACTTGTACAAGAATCTGTGGCAATTATGTCATTCTGAATTGAGAAAGCCAGTCGGATGACTAGCGAAACGTCTTCAAGAGCTAAACTTTAAGTCCAGTTGAAATAACTGAATACAAAAGATATACCATGACCTGGATGAATGAATATTACATATATACCATGACCTGGATGAATGAATATTACAGATATACCATGACCTGGATGAATGAATATTACAGATATACCATGACCTGGATGAATGAATATTACAGATATACCATGACCTGGATGAATGAATATAACAGATATACCATGACCTGGATGAATGAATATTACAGATATACCATGACCTGAATGAATGAATATTACAGATATACCATGACCTGGATGAATGAATATTACAGATATACCATGACCTGAATGAATGATATTACAGATATACCATGACGCTGATGAATGAATATTACAGATATACCATGACCTGAATGAATGAATATTACGATATACCATGACCTGGATGAATGAATATACATATACCATGAACTGGATGAATGAATATTACATATATACCATGACCTGATGAATGAATATACAGAATACCATGACCTAATGAATGACTATTACGATAACCATACCTGGATGAATGATATTACAGATATACCAGGACCTGGATGAATGAATATTACAGATATACCATGACCTGGATGAATGAATATTACAGATATACCATGACCTGGATGATGAATATAACAGATATACCATGACCTGGATGAATGAATATTACAGATATACCATGACCTGGATGAATGAATATTACAGATATACCATGACCTGGATGAATGAATATTACAGATATACCATGACCTGAATGAATGAATATTACAGATATACCATGACCTGGATGAATGAATATTACAGATATCCATGACCTGAATGAATAATATACAGATATACCATGACTGATAATGAATATTACAGATATACCATGACCGTGAATGAATGAATATTCAGATATACCATGACCTGATGAATGAATATTACAGATATACCATGACCTGGATGGATGAATATTACAGATATACCATGACCTGGATGGATGAATATTACAGATATACCATGACCTGGATGGATGAATATTACAGATACACCATGACCTGGATGGATGAATATTACAGATATACCATGACCTGGATGAATGAATATTACAGATATACCATGACCTGGATGAAGTGACTATACAGATATACCATGACCTGGATGAATGACTATTACAGATATACCAGGACCTGGATGAATGAATATAACAGATATACCATGACCTGGAATGAATGAATATACAGATATACCATGACCTGGATGATGAATATACAGATATACCATGACCTGGATGAATGAATATTACAGATATACCATGACCTGGATGAATGAATATTACAGATATACCATGACCTGGATGAATGAATATTACAGATATACCATGACCTGGATGAATGAATATTACAGATATACCATGACCTGGATGAATGAATATTACAGATTACATGACCTGGATGAATGAATATTACAGATATACCATGACCTGATGAATGAATATTACGATATACCATGACCTGATGAATGAATATTACAGATATACCATGACCTGGGAATGAATATTACAGATATACCATGACCTGGATGAATGAATGATTACAGATATACCATGACCTAGATGAATGAATATTACGATATCATACCTGGGATGGATGAATATTACAGATATACCATGACCTGGATGAATATTACAGATATACCATGACCTGGATGGATGAGAACCTCCATAAGCATTTTTCAATTGAGGGTTCTCGTATTGAGACCACAGCTCCCCTTTAACCATAATATATAATAAGCATACACAGTGCATCTTATTAATTTTCTTATTAAATGCCGAGTGATTAGAGATGGACTAAAAACTCAAACCCGAGTTCTATCTGAACTCTCATAGTTCGGATGAACTTGGACTCTTAGAACTTTCCGAACTACAAACTAGTGGTTTTCCGACATATTTTCTATAATTATCGCTAACCCTCAATTTCAAGCATAATACTCGAATGTACCATTTCAGCTATAACCCTCGAAAGCGGTATTTCGGCGATAACCCTTGAATGTATCGTTCGATTTCTGTAACCCTCTAATCTTAACTAGAGCTTTTTGAACCATTTTCTCCCCTTGACTTTAATGGATTTGTTTCCGAACTATAGAACTTTTACTAAAGTTCTATAGTTCAGAACCGAACTTCAGGAATTTGGGCCATCTCTACCAGTGATCACACGGTGGCTTTGGTTTTGTTAAAGCCAATTTGTCACACAGACACTCCATTTATTGCAGATACATGATAGGTATCATCACTAAGGGGGATAATAATAAAGTGATATCATATCTACTTCTATACGATATTCAGCCCTTTATTGGATACTCGTGTTTTGCAGTGTAAGACGTATTAATCGATATTGTACAATTAATATGTTTTTTCTCTCTTTTCATGTTCGGTTTCCCCACACAGGCTGGACCGGCCAGGGGCACTTCTAGAGTTTTTGCCAAACTTTTGAATGCCGCCCTTGATTATGCATTAGAAATGCCATACTTTCTGTAGTATAAAAAAATGTAGCCAAAAGATTTGTAAGCCCCCCACCATGTCAAGGTAGACTCTTTCAGCAGGGCCCTAACTAACCTAACTAGTCTATCCTAGCCTAACAAACTAACTTAAGCTAACCTAACAATATAGAATGATTTTAACAACATCATATCTGTTACTAGGGAAAATTATTTTTTTTCTTGACCGGTCAAGGAAAACCTTTTTTTTTCTACCACTGCCTATCTGCCGCCTTTCTTCTTCAGTGCAGGAGTGTCGTCTGAGACAAATGTCTCACTCTGCCTAGTGGTAGATGTAGCCCTGGGACCGGCATTAGAAAAACCAGATTTAGAATGATTAATCTCATGGGTTATACCACTGAGTTTCAAGTACCTTGTTTAGCTTCCTGTGAAAATAAGAATAAGGTCTCCTTAAAAGCAATGTTCGCTAGAATCTGTCATCATCTGTGCAGGAGTAAAATAAACTGCGTTTTGTTTGTGATACTTATTTTAACCCGCGTGCAAGTGATTGAGATGAAACCGCTTGCTGGACTTTCATTCCCCCTAGTGACCTGTACCGACACGGAGCATACAGTGTTGTGATCTGCATGCTGGTCCGGTGATTGGTGCTCTGTGATGAATATTGCAGTAACCAATCACTTTGCTCAGAATATACTGGGCTTGTAAATCCTCCTCTCCATATTGGTTGGCAATGCATTAGATGGATTGACATTGTTGGATGCTGCTCCCATGTGTTTTCTCTCTTTCTGATTTCACGAGAAGAAAGTCAGTTTAGCCTTAGACATGTGCCACTCGGTTCTGCCTGTATTTTCTGTTTTATACACACTTAGAGGTTAAACAATCCTCTCTATGCTCCTGCCCGTTGTTTTGAAAATATTTGATTCCTGGCAAAGCACCGAATCGACCTCTATTCTATAGAAAACCAAGCCACACGTGTGCATTGCTGTACACAAACACAGCAGGAGAATGACTAACCGCGGTTATACCCAGGAATGAGCAACGGATAAGTAAAGGATTAGAATTTAAAAAAAAATGACCCAAACTATATAACTAGATGCTGTGTCCCTTTAACTTACCAGTGACCTAGATCTATTGTTATCAAATCTGACGGCGATTCTCATGTTTATTTCATCAAACAAAATTAGATAGCCCTTCGGATAGAACGTCCACAGATCTGCTGTGACATTTTAGTTATAATATACCCTTTAAATGGAAGATTTGGTGTTTTTTTTGGACTTTTGTTTATCACTGAAATGAACATTCATGTTGAGTTGACAGACAGTTAAACCCTTAGGGACCTAATGTGATAACTTTGAAATATCATCATCATGATAATAATGTCTGCAGATGAATGGAGATCGTTAGCGAAAAACCTAATAAGAATAAAAGGCTGATTAGCGGCTAACAAGGATTCTTGCTGCTGTGATGAAATCAGCTTTAATTTGCTTTATGGGCAAGGAAGGGACCTTTTATCTTCATGCGTAACTCCCTGACCTTGCTTGTCCAACCACTGAACACTGGGTCTTCCAGCAACATTTCACATTTCATCTAAATAGAAAATAAACTGCCTATCACTGAATGTCTTAAGTTTCAGGCACATAAATAGGAGTAGCAGACAGGGAATGCTAAGGTGTTGTACATCTGTCAGCTACACTGATGGTCATCTTTGGGGCCTTTAAGTTGTAGTAAATTACTATAGTAATAGTACATCATTGTAATATATAAATAGTATACTGTATTATTATAATCACACTTATTATTTATTAACAGTGATTCCAGCAGCAATAGGGATATTTTTCTACTGGTGATATTCCACATTAATTTAATAACGTTACTTACTTGCTTGGACTTTGATACAATCTCACATCCCATTAACACAGGAATATACAATTGGCACCTTTGTTTTTCCTTACTAAAAGAAGCACACTGAGCATGCTTGAACCGGTGGCAGAGAGAAGGAAAGGGGGGCATATCTTCAGATTTGTTTTTTTTTTAATAAGAAAAGCAAGTGATACATTGTTTCTTGGGTTTTGTCGAGGCAAATATGTTTAAATTGACCATAACTGAAAACTATAATTCTTCCCAACCACCACTGTATCCTTTTTATTTTTTGAGCTGCCCCCATTTCTTTAGATATCCAATCTAAAACTTCTTATATTTCAGCTGTCAATCAAGTTCCTTGTTCTCAAAAACTATTCTTCTGTGAGCTGTTTTGTTGTAGCTGGAATGGTGACAGAGTTTTAACAGTTGGAATGCTGTATGCTGTGTGCAGGCATGACAGTTGGTTTGTGGGAAAAAAGTCAGGTCAGGTGGAAGTGGGAGTGGTTAAAAGAGGGAGGGGGGATACTGCTTCTAAACAAAATGTGTGCTGGATTGAAGGCATGCAGCAACACACACACCACAGAGTAAGTGCTACTTACGCATATTTATTTATAGATAAAGATGAGGAAAAGTCATTTTTTCATTATAATGTCATTTTAACAAAAAAGAAAATATCAACCTCCCCATGTCTGTAAGTGCTTTGTGAGACAAGTATTGTGGGAGTTTTTTCTGCTGTAAAATGTTACTGAAAATGTATACTAGCCATAATTTAATGAAATAAAAGATTCCCAAATTCTGGCATTGCCTATAAGACTGCAGCCTTCTTGTTGCTAAGTAACAAGTGCTGTCAATTAAACTGTTGTATTTTCTGTTTCCAGGAGTCATTGGGTGAATGACTGAGGAGCAGATTTCCCCCTGGGCAAAGTTAGCACATTTTATAGGCAGAAAAGGGTTTAAGAGAAACCGGGAGGCGCTGAGAGCTGTTTATTTTTTGCTTGCTGCATATATTGTTCACTGCTGAGCGCTGCAGTTTTTCATTTTAACCTCAACAGAAGAAGTGAACTGTTTAACCAGAATCTAGTACTTCGTACATTAAACCGTTTTATGGGTTTCCATTCATTATCATTAGAAAGAATAAAAATAAAACCACTAATTGGCTATGGGCATGGAATATTCCTTCTTTCGGAAGGATCTGTATTCATTTGTCTTCAGGAAAAAATATAACCAGGAGCTTCAATGAGAGCTCAGCATTTGTACAATGTAGAAATGATTATAGAACAACTTATCTAAGGTGAGCAATGCGTTTCAGTGTATAAGCGTGCCTTCGCCTGTTGGGGTGAATTAAAGAGCGCTATAATTATTCTGTATTGTAGCTATGAATAGTGGAGAAACTTCTGCTTAATCCTAAACCTACAGAAAGACTAAGGGGTTGATTTACTTACCTGGTTCGATCAGATTGGGGTGAAAAATGGACCCGTGTGGGCTCTCTGTGCGATAGACCTCCCTGTGTCTGACAGTTTATTAAATAAAAGCTGATTGGACCTGTCGGATAATGTTCTGATGATCCAATTTGTGGCAAATAATTTTCATCAATCTTCCAGATTAAATTTGCTCAAGATGGATGGTGCAAGATAGTTTGATAACTTCTGGATCTTCTGGATTTGCCTACCAGCCTCGGTAGGCCCAGACTTAGTGGGTACTTTTCCATGTCCCCACGCCCATGCATGAGGTCGGGAGGTCTCATAATATAATCTTTACTGTAGCTGCCACCGTCTGTGATCATCACATTCAGACTGGGAGCCTCCCTACATGCAGCAGCCTCTCTCAGTCTCTCGGTCTGTAGGTGGCCCGAACTATTAAGACCCATTCTTAATATTCAAAATGTTAACTGTCAGTATTGTGCTTGAAACATGTTATAGACAATCAAAATGTTATTATTCAGGAACCTTCAACCATCGGATCGGGAGTCTGGGCCCCTGCAACTATTACTACTATAACTACTTTACAATGTGCCTTTATTTCCCCTCTATCTATACAGTCAGCCTGTCAATCTATCCTATATTCTATTTACCTTCCTAATCTATCTGTCCAGCTAATTTCTCTACACTGTAAAATCCATATTTAATTTCATGATGATCCCTTTGTCTCTCTCTTTCTCTCTCTCTCTCATATCTATCTATCTATCTATCTATCTATCTATCTATCTATCTATCTATCTATCTCTCTCTCTCTCTCTCTCTCATATCTATCTATCTATCTATCTATCTATCTATCTATCTATCTATCTATCTATCTATCTATCTATCTATCTCTCTCTCTCTCTGTCTATCTCTCTCTTTTTATCTCTCTCTCTCTGGTTATCTATCTATCTTTCTACCTATCTATCATCTATCTATCTATCTGTCTATCTGTCTATGTATGTATCTATCTATCTATCTGTCTGTCTATGTATCTATCTATCTATCTCTCTATCTATCATATCTATCTATCTCTCTCTCTCTCTATATATATATCTATCTCTCTGTCTATCTATTAATATATCATATAACATTAAGCACCCTCAGGTCTTAAGAAAAGATGTATTTATTGTTCCATGTGCAAAACAGCAATGTTTGATCTGGTACTAAGACCTTTATCAAGCCATGCAAGATGCACGCACATGACCACGAGAAGTGTGAGCATGCATGACTCCAATATACACCGTACCTGGAATTTGTCTTCCTGTTGGATGCATTGTGGAACCTGAAGAGGGGGTGGAGCAGCATTAAGTAAGTATACTGGCATAATTACAAAGAGCCCAGGGGTGAGGACATATATCGGTTTCGGTCCTCACCCTGGGTACAAAGCACAGATATAAGAAGAGGAGTGTGGAGGAGGTAAGTATAATTGGCTGTCAGAGTCAGGACACACCCTGCTCCTCAGTGCTCAGCATAACGTATGGGTCCTAGTCAAGAAAGGAAGTCAGTGGAAGTTGGAACCAATCAAAACGCTGCCATAATGCACAGTATTATTCATTCCTTACTGCCTATTGGTCCTCTGAGGCTCCTGTATTGTGTCAGCAGGTGATTAACAGTCCAGCGGCAGCAGCCAAAAGAAAGGGGCTGGTGTGGCACAGTGGCAGTGCGAATATTACTGAGAAGGTGGGCCCCTGCAATAAGATTACATGGTGGGCCCCATGTTCCCAGTCCAACACTGAATGTGTTGCCATAAAGGTGGTTGACTTTTTGTGGACTATTGGGCAACCCTTAGTTGGTGGAATATCATAGGATTAGATTTCCACAACAAAATGGCTGGCCACCAAACCCTTTATGTATCTTTGGCTTTCTTGCTTCTAGAAAATACTAGAACATATAGAGGTTATCACTTAAAAGTCAACTTATTCTTTAATAGTGAAGCATCTTATTATTATTATTTTTTATCGTTATGGTAACTTCAAACATCCCTTAATTGAATGCTATTACATCCATGGTAACTTAGTTACCAAACAGAATCAAGTACACCGAACTCTGATATCGTAACAACATCTCAAAACCATTACAGCACATTAAAGGCGCGGGAGATATCGCTAGTGCGAAACTACAGATAGAATTGGGTATTAATGAGAGATTTGGATAAAATAATGAAAGGCTTAGTGTGGTGTGTGGGCCCGAGATATAGAGATCTACGCACACTGATGCTAAGTACGCTGATCCCCTTCCGCATTTAATTTCTTCGTGTTAAACCTTTATGTCTGAAGGAATCTGTGACAAAATAATCTAATGATATCACCCAGGCATCAAAGCTTTCCTTGTTTTATTAGAAAGCCTAATACTTCATTTGTTGTTTCTCCCTAAAATTACTGTGATACTCACCTTTGGCGTTCCTGTAACATTGTTCAGTTGTTTTTGTGACGTCCAAAGGAACGCCTGGCCCAAGCGGGCCAGACGGGAATGGCATGGGAACGTCAGAAGGTAAGAAACGCTGGCAAAAAGAACACTCTTCAAAGGACATTGATTTGGGTATTGAAAATCTGTATAGTGTTTGGCCATCATTGTAGCTTTAAGGAAATATTGTGTTTTTTTTATTTACTTTTACTGGAAAGCTTCTGAAGCATCTGTGTGTGCTTATTATCATAAGCTATACTTCTATAGGCAGCTTTGCTGTTACTAAAGTCTTAGTTAAAATGTACAGTGGCATAACTAGGAGTCAAAGTCAAAGTTGGGGACTCCCCCTGTGGTTGCTCCCCTTGTAGTTACACCCCTGGAAATGTGTAAATTGTGGGGTTTGAAATTCCTCCTCCCAGAGTTGGATCATAGTAATAACTGAGCATGCTTGACTTCCCAGAAAGTCATGTAAGATGGTAGGATGAGTCATTGAAGAGTGTGGGGGGAAGTAGTTGCCCTATCCTAATTAGCTATATAAATATAGATGGAAGAGATTTAAAGAAATAGTATCAGTGTAGGACTGGCCAATAAATCGGTGCCAGACACCAACTTACTACTTACGCGGGACAATGTTTTGTATATTAACAGTACAATTTAAGCCACCCAGAGTGTCAAATGTGGATATCAACCCTTTGTCCCTAAAATTAGTTATTGTAGGACTCCCCCCTGCATAGAGGTCATTTCTATACCCCCTCATATTAGAACCAAATGTACAGAAATTTGAGTCAGAGTCCCGATAACTGTAACTTGGAATTCCTGCTTTGTACATTTGTCTCATTATGGCACATGAAACACAAATGAAACTCCATAAGGCTGGGTACACATGGAGGGACTATTTGTCCCGCCTGAGAGCTTGATACGAGCGAGCGCTCAACCAGGACAAATGTCCTGTCAAATGTCCCGACAAATGTCCCGTCGGTCGCAGCAAATTCGTCCGCAGACGAATTCGCGAACGAACGACCATGCGGTCCCATAGGGAACCACACGATCAATCAGGATTTTCCGACACATCGACAATCGAGGCCGCCCCACACCAGGAGATATTTTTGGCTGACCGAAAGTGCAATGAATTGGTCGGTCGGCGGAAAATATCTTCTGGTATGTACCCAGCCTAAGACTTACCTGTGGGGTGAATGCTCTACCCACCTACACATGTTCCCTAATCTATATCAGGATCAAACATTAGTGTACAATATCTTCAGGTATATACAACCTGCATCCCTACTGCTGCTTTTATGGTTAACATAATGGAATGTAACAGCTGAAGGGCAGCTAGTTGGTGAAGACCTTTAATCCAGCTCTATTTCTGTTCAGCCTTGATATGATTGTGTCTACATCCCCCAATCCTGAGCTTTCTGTGTGTAAACTTCTCCCTAAGGTGCCCTGAATTCAGGACTTTTTCTTCAACATGGCAGAGATTTAATCAGATTCATTAAGTTGTCCAGGAGTCGTTTGACATTTAAAAGCTTGTCCAGGAAACCTTGAAAATATAACATTGTCTTTACGTTCATACTGGGTTTATATATACTTTATACAGGGTTTCAAATTTTAATTCACTGCCCCAAATAACCAACCCAGCACTGATTATATTTAATATAACATTGTCTTTACGTTCATGCTGGGTTTATATATACTTTATACAGGGTTTCAAATTGCTACTTAACTTCCAGAGACAGATTTACATATCGGGAGCCTATTGGTGCAAAAATCCTGGTGTCCTGAACCCCATCCCTCAAGCCAGACCACACCAATTGTAACTTATAGAACATTATTGTTGAAATTTGAAAATGCAATAAACATGAACTGGTCGATTAATATTATTATACAATAGGGGATGTCAGATACTTTTACATAATCCTGATGTGCTGCAAATATAAGTGGCTACAGTAGGGGACACATTGAAAGCCACCCATGTAACCACTGGCGCCCCCAGGCACTGTGCCTAATGGTAAATCTGGCCCGGTTCACTACCCAAAATAACAACCCAGCACTGATTATATTTAGTAGTTAAAGGACATGTCCGCCCATGATAAACCTACTTCCACATACTAACTTGCATGACGGTGGGAGGGGCACGGGGGTACAGATGGATTAAGATCAAATTGGGCCCCGGGCAGGGATGACATTTTGGGCCCCCCTATTGTTGTATTATATGGGCTGTAGTACTTCTTTCTAGTGTGCCATGTTACTAACCCAGAATAAACATGAAACACGGGGTGGATTCTATTTTGTCTAAGGATTCTATAATTGTCTTAGGTCCCCTAGGCCACATTTCAGGATATCCCAAGCATTTTGTCAACAAAAGTACAACACAGTCAACAGGTTAAATAATAAATATAGTACCTAGCTACATGTTCCTTCTTATAATATATCTGGAACAGACAATAAGGCTGCACACCATCCGTTATAAGTTACATATGTTATTTCCATTATACAAGAGTGAGAGTGCCATGTGTTGTGCTCCCTTTATAACTGTATTTTTATTTGAATTCTATTGCTGCATCTAATACAACTTTGGGCCTTCACTGCCTCATTAGATTTCCCCATTACTCTCTGGTACTGTCACCCCCTCCTCTGAAATCACTTCATCAGGTGTGGGCGGGCAATAGCCAACGAAAGTAAAGGTTTAAGACCCACCTCACCGCTTTACAGCAGACAGATTGGTAGAGAATGGTGAAATTGTGGAACTGTTTCCAGAGTGTGGTAATGGCATGTTCATTGAATAGCTTTAAAAGTGGGCTGGATACGTTTCTAAAAAAAATGAGTATGGTTACTGGTACTAATACATATGTAGTTCTGGTTGATTCTTTTGATTTCCATTGGGGTCAGTAAGGAATCCACACACCCCCACCCCACTTTTCAGCTGGTTTTTTTGTTAGGGAGGGATAAGCAGGGGTATGAAGGTTGGACTAGATGGACATAGTTCATAATTTAACCCCAATTACCATGTAACTGTTAGACAGGCATTGTGGGTAGGGTGTAAAGGTTGGACTAGATGGACGTATGTCTTTATAAACCTCAATAATAGTAACGTGAGACAGTCATTGTGGGTAGGGTTAAAGGTTGGACTAGATGGATGTATATCTTATACAACCCCAATACTATGTTACATGAATGTTACAGACATTATGGATAGGGTATAAAGGTTGGTCAGATGGACGTATGTTTTATACAACCTCCAATACATGTTACTATGTAACTGTTATACAGACATTATGGGTAGGGACATATGTATAATTTAACCACAATTACCATGTAACTGTTAGACAGGCATTGTGGGTAGGGTGTAAAGGTTGGACTAGATGGAAGTATATCTTTATAAACCCCCAATACTATGTTATATGTAACTGTTTTAAGACATTATGGTAGGGTATAAAGGTTGGACTAGATGGACGTATGTCTTTATTCAACCCTCCAATACTATGTTACTATGTAGTTTTTAAAGACATTATGGGTAGGGTATAAAGGTGGACTAGATGGACGTATGTCTTATACAACCTCCCATACTATGTTACTATGTAACTGTTATACAGACATTATGGTAGGGTATAAAGGTTGGACTAGATGGAGTATGTTTTATACAACCTCCAATACAATGTTACTATGTAACTGTTATACAGACATTATGGGTAGGGTATAAAGGTTGGACTAGATGGACGTATGTCTTTATACAACCTCCATATCTATGTACTATGTAACTGTTATACAGACATTATGGGTAGGGTATAAAGGTTGGACTAGATGGATGTATGTTTTATACAACCTCCAATACTATGTTACTATGTAACTGTTATACAGACCTTATGGGTAGGTATAAAGGTTGGACTAGATGGATGTATGTCTTTATACAACCTCCAATACCATGGTACTATGTAACTGTTATACAGCAATGGGTAGGGTATAAGGTTGGACTAGATGGACGTATGTCTTTATACAACCTCCAATACTATGTTACTATGTAACTGTTATACAGACATTATGGGTAGGGTATAAAGGTTGGACTGATGGATGTATGTCTTTATAAACCTCCAATACAATGACTATGTAACTGTTATACAGACATTATGGTAGGGTATAAAGGTTGGACTAGATGGATGTAGTCTTTATACAACCTCCAATACTATGTTACTATAACTGTTAACAGACATTATGGGTAGGGTATAAAGGTTGGACTAGATGGAAGTATGTCTTTTTAACCTAAATTACAATTACTATGTAGACACATTTACCCAAACGGACAGACAGCCTGGTACCGGGCAGTAACTCTTCTGATGCCCTGTGCCTCTGTCCCACTCTGAAAGCTACAAGTGTTGTGCTGTGGCATGGCTGGAGAGCCAGGGATATGGATATTAAAGATTAAAGTGTCTCCAGACTATACCATCAGTTTGTCTTCCAGCAGTTTGTCTTCCAGTGGGCTGGATACGTTTCTAAAAAAAATTAGATTGGTTACTGGTACTAATGCATATACTGTAGTTCTGGTTGATTCTTCTGATTTCCATTTGGGTGGTAAGGAATCACACTCCCCCACCCCACTTTTCAGCAGTTTTTTTTTTGAGGTAGGGATAAGGGAGGGTATGAAGGTGGACTAGATGGACATATGTCATAATTTAAACACAATACCATGTAACTGTTAGAAAGGATTGTGGGTAGGGTGAAAGGTTGGACTAGATGGATGTATATTTATCAACCTCCAATACTATGTTACTATGTAACTGTTATACAGACATTAGGGTAGGTATAAAGGTTGGATAGATGGATGTATGTCTTTATTCAACCTCCAACTATTTACTATGTAACGTTTACAGACATTATGGATAGGGTATAAAGGTTGGACTAGATTGACATAGTCTTTATACAACTCCAATACTATGTTTATATATAACTGTTATACAGACATTATGGTAGGGTATAAAGGTTGGATAGATGGACGTATGTCTTTACAACCTCCAATAATATGTACTGTGTAACTGTTATACAGACATTATGGGTAGGGTAAAGGTGGACTAGATGGACGTATGGCTTTATAAAACCTCCAATACTATGTTTTAATGTAACTGTTATACAGACATTATGGGTAGGGGATAAAGGTTGGACTAGATGGACGTAGTCTTAACAACCTCCAATACTATGTTATTAGTAATGTGATACAGACATTATGGTAGGGTAAAAGGTTGGACTAGATGGACGTATGTCTTTATACAACCCACATATTGTTACTATGTAACTGTTATACAGACATTAGTGGTAGGGGATAAGGTTGGACTAGATGGACGTATGTCTTTATACAACCTCCAATACTATGTTATTTGTAAGTTATACAGACATTAGGGTAGGGTATAAAGGTTGGATCGATGGACGTATGTCTTTACAACCTCCAATACTATGTTACTATGAACTGGATTACAGACATATGTTAGGTAGGGTAAAAGGTTGGAAGAGGACAAGTCTTTATACAACCTCCAATACTATGGTTCTATGTAAACTGTTATCCAGACATTATGGGTAGGGTATAAAGGTTGGACTAGATGGACGTATGTCTTTATTCAACCTAAATTACAATTACTATGTAGACACATTTACCCAAACGGACAGACAGCCTTGGTCACCGGGCAGTAACTCTTCTGACGTCCCTGTGCCTCTGTCCCACTCTGAAAGCTACAAGTGTTGTGCTGTGGCATGGCTGGAGAGCCAGGGATATGGATATTAAAGATTAAAGTGTCTCCAGACTATACCATCAGTTTAGCTTGTTCAATTTATTTTGCTTTTTAACCTCTGTTTGTCTTTGGTGACAAGTTGGCGGCAATCGCCTTCTATAACCGAGCAGGTTAACAACTTTCTAATTCAATCACTCCGGCTGTAATGATCTCGCTCCCAGACTTAACACTCCCTGCTAGGAAGGTGTGAACAGGCTTACAGCATTGCACAGCTACTGAATTATGCATTATGGCTGCTTCTCGAGTTCTCGACAAAAACAATATTTCATTGCTTTGCGTAACAAGAAGATTGGGAGAGCGGAACCATAAAGAATCGTAGTTTTATGATCATCTTTGGTTCCCCCTGTAATAAAAACATCGGAAGCAAAGCCGCATTTGAGGTTTTAAATTTTTTTACAATTCTTTGGTGGCTTAATAAAAGAGAAAATATCTTGTGATAGTGCTAATCTCTCCAATATATGTGTTTAGTATTCCTTTATTTACGTTACTGGCAATTTAATCTTTGCATTCTTCCTCTTGGAATATGATTATGTTTATTTACAATGCACACATCCTCCACCAATCAGATGCTCCGTGTTTCTCCACTTGGGGATAAATTATTAAAACTACATCTTCTTCAGTACATATCCCTGTACTGAGCCGAGATTCTCTGAACTTCCAGCTATTGGACTCTCTCTACCTGTTATTTACTGAGGTTAATACTTATTGCGCTGTTTATATATGTTATTTGTCTGAAACTGGAAATCTTGAACTACAGTAGCTAAAGTAGCTCCTGGGAAATTCTGGGATTGCCTCGGTAACCTCAGTAACCCTTCAAAGTAGTCTTGGTAACCCTTCAAAGTAGTCTTGGTAACACTTCAAAGTAGTCTTGGTAACACTTCAAAGTAGTCTTGGTAACCCTTCAAAGTAGTCTTGGTAACCCTTCAAAGTAGTCTTGATAACCCTTCAAAGTAGTCTTGGTAACCCTTCAAAGTAGTCTTGGTAACTCTTCAAAGTAGTCTTGGTAACACTTCAAAGTAGCCCCATTAACCCCCAAAATTAGCTTAAAAGTAGCTCCGTACTTTTGATAGTTTTTGAAAATCAGAAAGTTACATACATTTCCGATGGAACCAGGTTCTAGTGCAACTCCAACTTCACTTCCACTTGTAACATACTGAACAGTATACAGTTTGGACCTAGCTTAAAGTACTACTCAGTGACCACAGTTTTTAAAGGAGGAGGGTACTCAGAGGGGCTTCATAGATACTTAATATGTACTAATAAATATACTACACAGGAGAATTGTATGCTCCATGCACTTTACATTCTTGGATCCATTAGGGGGCCATTTTATATTAGATACAAGTTATGAGCGTTATGCGAAGAGCTAGTATTGAATGTGGGTACATGGCCATTATATTAGGCTTGATTATGGACACCCCTCAATGAGAGTCTCTATAGTAGATATAAGCCATTGAAGTCCTGTATGAAAGCATTTGGCCCTTTTTATAGTCTGGACCTCCTTTGTGACTTCTTATATCTTTACATTAGCCCCTGTTTAATAAATAGCATTTGCTGAAGATATGTGTGAGCTCAGATAAAGGTGCTTATGGCTCAGACAGGATTTCAGACACTATCTGTTTTTGTAGCACGAAGGTGACATCTGTTATGACAGAATATAATGTACAACCAATTGATGAATTGATTCTCCTTATAAGAGTTCACTAAGAGGCAGAAATGACATTCAGCGGCTGAACAATTTAATCCTCTTCCCGCCAGGGAGAAAAATTCGGTAACAAAAAAGTCAGGTCTGTCATAGCCGAAGGTCCGGTTTGGTGAAACGAACAGTGATCTATTGTGTCACCGGCCATTTATTATCATTGTGGATCACCCTGCGACCTTGTAACGTATTAATTCTCTTGCTACGCAGGCAGGTTGGCTATTAACGAGGATCAGATAGACTCAACAGGATATTTCATTCAATCCACTCGACAAATAACCCAACATCAGCCGTGTATGGAAGGGGTTAATTGGATGCCGTCACCATTACCAAGATTAAAAAAACTGTAGGAAAATCCTATGAAATTTTGCCATGTTCCCCTTTCTTAATTATTAAAACAATCAATCTGTCATGGTGGAAGGTACTGTAGAACTAAGAGACTAAAGCTGGGTACACACATTAACGATTAAGCCCCGATACCGTCGGATCCGACGGTATCGGGGCTTAATCGTTACGTGTGTACGTTAGTTTCCCGAACGAGCGCGCGGCCGCCAAACGCGGCCGATGGAAACACACAGTCCCGAGCGTTCTCACATAGGAGAACGCTCGGGACTGTGTGTATGCAGATCTTTGAAAGATGACAGACAGGATCTTGCAGATCCTGTCTGTCATCTTTCAGAAATCTGTACAGTGTGTACCTAGCTTAACGCTGCGTAAACAGTTAACATTTTTTCGTCCCGACCGAATGTTTGCCACTAACGAGCAGTTGGACAGGACTAATCACCGTTGGTCGCAGCTAATGTAGCCATGGCCGACGATTAGACACAGCCAATAAGTAAGTAGGAGACCGACATGTCCGATCGCCCATTCGTTCTTATCCAGAATAATGGGTGGCCAACATCGGTCACCAGTGGCGATGAATACACTGCAGATACCTTATGTCCAAACGGCTTCAGGTTAGGTGGTGGGAGGGAGGGTGTGTGTGTTGGGGGAAGGGCTCCCCTGCGCATGTCTCTTTCTTTCTGAGGTTGAGGAAATAGCAGGGACCGGATGACTCACTGGCACCTCCTACTCTTCACTTTCTGGACTTTGAACAAGCACTGCAGGAGAACCATAAGGAGCAGAGATGTAAGGTAATGATTATTTTAAACTACACAGTGGGGCCAGTATGATGTTAAAGGGCATGTCCACCCCCAAAACTATAATCCCCCCCAACTACTGGCCCCACCATGTAGTGTCGTTTAATCCTTACCTCACATCCCAGCTCCATAGGGTTCTCCTGTAGTCCCCCCCCCAAAGTGCCAAAAACTGCCCACCAGGAGGCTAGCAGGGCTCTGCCTCCTACCTTGCCTCAGGTAGATTTTTGCCATGCGTACTGCAGCCCTTCTCCCCCCTCCCTCCCCCTCCCTCTCCCTCCCTCTCCCGATTCCCTCCCCCTAGCATGAAATGTTTAATATGTAAGATTCCCCCTGGGCTCTCAGCCCCAACCGTTATATTTTTATCTTTATAAAGCTCCCCAAACTCTTACTTACCTCTCCTCTTTCCTCTGCTGCACTGAATGACCGGCAGCCGCGTCCGTGATTGGCTGCTGCTCAGCCAATCACAGACGCGGCTGCCGGTCCCGCCCCTCTGCTTGCATTTTCTCGCAAGCAGAGGGCCGGGAGCACGGCGGAGGAAAGAGGGGAGGTAAGTAGTTTTTAAAAAAAAAAATATAGCGGTTGGGGCTGTGAGCCCATGGGGAATCTTATATTAAAAATAGCATTTTAGGGTGGACATGCCCTTTAATTTTTAGTTTTCGGGGTTGACATGCCCTTTAAGGATAATTATTACTTCCATTGTGGCAGAGTAAGCTGGCTCTTCCCTCCATGCTGTCAATCAAGGCTGTGACAACTGACATCACAGTCAATGATTGACTGCTGTTTTACCTGCTCACTCCTCTGCACTTGCTCGAGCTTATAAAAAGCTCATTGAGCAGACGGAGGAGGCAGATACCTTTGACAGAATGGAATAGAATTCATCATTACATATCTGGTTACAAATACATTTAATAAACTGGTAAAAACAGCAGTTGGTGTTTTGGGCAGATTTTTTTGTCTTAAAGGGCAATTATAGTGAGAAAATTGTTTTTTTTTAATTTCTTCTAATGTATCCTATAAGTCATCCCATCCACCAGGGTACCTTTAGTTTCTTTAAATTCTACATAGTCCCCGAGATATAAGCCTTTGAATATGCTGTGATTTGTAGGAGCTGCTACACCTCATCTGTCACTCAAAGGCACACAATCCAAAGCTCCCCTGCATTACTGTCACACACTCTCTCACCCACACTATATGTACCATGTGCAACATATAGTCAAATGCTGTAGTGCTAAACACAATCAATAAACCATTAACCCAGCAATATGAGCACAACACACTATAAAACAGCCCCTCCCCCCAAAAAAAATCTTATATACATACAAAACCAGTGACTCAAATGGAACACTAATACAGTATATATAATACAGTAATACAGACTATATACCAAACAAGACACACAGTGCAATCTATGAAATATATAGACTAAAGCAACTGAAATGTAACAGGACAATAATCAGTGTCACTGTGTTTGTGAAGGTCTCACTACAAGCTGCTGTTACACTGACTCTCTCTTCGGTGATTATGATCTCAGCTAAGCAGGGGGAGAGATGAACTTTAGGTAAAAAGTAAATAACAATTAGTAAAGTTAGAGAACAGGC
Source organism: Hymenochirus boettgeri (assembly GCA_019447015.1). Classification (NCBI taxonomy): domain Eukaryota; kingdom Metazoa; phylum Chordata; class Amphibia; order Anura; family Pipidae; genus Hymenochirus; species Hymenochirus boettgeri. The sequence continues at coordinate 28,206,011 of CM033475.1, read as the reverse complement.
AGAGTTCAGTAACTTACTTGTAAAGAATCTCAGCACCACTTGTCCTCCTCTCTCCCCCTCTGCCCCTCCCTTCAGCATATTGCTACTTTATTCCACACTTTGATTGCTTGCAGTCTAGCTCTGGAAGGGAGGGGTCAACAGGATGTCAGCACTTCATTTAAAGTCCTTTCAACTGACAATGCTCGGACTCTGTATACAGCCCGTCACTGCTTGAGGGGGAGTAGACAGAGAGGGGAGGGGGACTACACAGCTTGGTACAAACTTCTGCCAGTGTGAAGAAACGAAGCCACACAGAAACATGAAAGTAAGGCAGCTTATACTAAGTGATCTATACATTGTATACAGACAAAGTTTTTTTTTCACTATAGTTGCCCTTTAAGTGTGGACATGGCCTTTAACAGAAGGTAATGCCGTGATCTGGCACCCTGTATTTACATTATCATGTCCAAACATTATTTACATTGAATTATTTAAATAATACAACAGACATAATGTAAATAATGGGACATATAAAGGGCAAAATTGTAAAACACATAGCTGCCGTCTTTGCTTTACAAGTGCACTGGTTAAACAGCATTTGTACATGTCAAGTTGATGCTGTAATAAATCCTGCTAGTCCACCTATGGTCACAGAGTGAACGTTGACTACCAAGGTTCTATTTGGGTGGAATACAGGACAGCTAGTGACCATTATTTGTTCATCCCCAAGTTTCTAGATTTCTGCTCATTTGCTTTTAGAGACACAGAGGCTTTTGTGACTGTGGGTGCCAGAATTTTCATCTGCTGTGCAATCTGTTTTTTTTACTGTAGTTATGTAATAGAAAGAATTGCCGCCTCTGCTTCCCTCCCTGTATAAATATTACCTTGGATATATTTGGTTAGAGATTATAATGATTTGGAATGTTCACAAACAGACTGAATTGAAAGCATGATGGGTTCAAGGGAGGGTTTGATAATATATTCTACGCCTTAAATTGCGTTATTTTTAACCAATATTTAATATTCATTGGAACCGATTCGTGCAACTGAAACTTGTCTGCATGTGCAGCAATAATGTGTAGTCAGAAGTCAACCAATTCCTTGATGGCAACTACTGATCACTGGGACAATCAAATATTAAATCTACTCCCTAACATTGAACCATGTTTCACCTCCCTAACCATTAAATTACCCAATGAAAAGGAAACAGGGATATGGTTGCCTTGTATATGCTATTATCTTCCTGACTATCTGGGCTGTCTGTGGTCCAGTCCCTGGCTTTATAATAATAAGGAAGTTTTAAGGATTGTACACACGAGCGATTGTGGGTCCCGACCCATGACGCACGTTGTGTACGAACAAACGCTTGGGCCGATAATCGTCCCGTGTGTAGGCGCTTTATCGCCCGAAACAGTCGTTCGTTCGGAGATCCGCCAAGTTGGGACCCGCGATCGCACGTGTGTACGAGCCTTAAGCCACAGTCTTGACTAATAATCAGATATATTTAAGCTTGTTGCCAATAAGATACCATTTAAAGGACTTCCTTGTGATGGTATCAATGGTATATACATAGTTGACACATCAAGTTATTCTCCAGCTTCTTAAAACGTATATATCCAGCTCTTCCCCCAAACTTTAGGTCACTGTTATACAGGACCTGTTAAGTGGAAATAAATTGTTATGTACAGCAAAACTATGATGGGGCCTTACCCTGCTTTATTAACAGTGGTTTTCTGGGGTGAGGCTGTATCTGTATCACCCCTGTTAGTTACACCCCTGTTAGATTGTACGTCTAATGATCTATTTTTTTTTTCTCCCTAGTGGAAAGGTAAATTAAAGTTTATTAAAAAATATTTGAACAATTTAATTTATTTTAGACGTACATTTTTGGTTGCAAATGTTTCATCGAAACACAAACTCCCAGCATGCCTTTAGAACATGTTTGTAGAAACCACATCTTGTCTATCCCTGCAAATTCCAACACATTTCTCTGCAATGACCCCAGTTACATTTAATGAATCACTTTCGTAACACGAATTGGCCAAATATGTCAAAATACCGGTAAACAATTTCTGCATTTACCAAGGACAGCGTTTATTCCATAAGCTATAGTATCCCTAAACACATCCCTGAACACAAGTTATTTATTTATTTTGAATGACATCAAGAGAACACTTAGCTTATTCATGGAGAAATCTCATTGTCCATTTCTTTAGATGGATGCCAGTGCTTTATGTATGAGTAATAACTACAGCTAAAGGTCACTTGTAGAATATGTAGCCATCTAGCTTGCCCGTGATTAAAAAGCACTGAAGTAGTTTCTCTAAACTTCTTCCCATTTTGCTTCATGCCTCGAAGGGAGACTTTGCAAGACGAGTACAAGAGGCCATCATGGATCTTGTTTCACATCATTTTATTCTCCGGGCCTCCTAGATTGATTTCTGAATGTTAAGTCATTAAAATCAAACACGTGGAGACAGCAGGGGGGGAAATTCCCCACCGCTTTAACATGGCTAACTTTTAAAGAAAAGGAACATTATAAAGTTAAAATGTTAATTTCAGATACAAGAAAATATGACAAAGTGTATTTCTAGTGAGAAAGACAATCATAGGTTGGCTAAACAAGGAACCGTACATTAGGTAACATAGACATAGAAACCAGGCAGTAGTTGTTGTTTTTTTTAGATAAAGGTAATGTTTGGGCCCTTGGGCCCCTCTCTAAATCATTCTCTGGTAGAAGGGATTGGTGTGTGTGCATTGTTAAAGGAATTGTACACTGAAAAATGACTGCCTTATTTCAATCTATAAATGAATACATTTCAGCAGCACTTACTCTGATGTGTTTGTGTTGCTGCATGACTTAAATCCAGTACTTGTTTTGCTCAAGCTCAGTCCCCCATCCCTCTGCCAGACTGTCTGACTCTCTGTGAGGGCAAGCATGCTCAGTAATCCCTATGAGGCAGCATTATGAGAGGAAATTTCCCACCATGCATTTCACATACCAACAATCACCATTCCAGCTACAGCAAACCTGCACATAACAGAAGGGTTTATGATAATATGGCACTTGACTGACAGCTGAAATATTAGATGTTTTAGATTTCTATATCTAAAGAAATAGGGGACACATCAATAAAAAAAACGGTACAGTGATAGTCGGGTAAGAATTATAGTTTCCAATAATGGGAAAGATATATATAAAAACAAATTTCCCAGTGTGCATATCTGTTAAAGCAAGAAGATAATGACAATGTTTGAGTGAGCACAGGTTGATTTTAATCCATCCAAGATGGATGACTCTGTATTTATCAAGATGGATGGCTGTGTTTATCTAGTTCCATGATACAGATTACATTCCAGCTTCCCTTTCATTTTTTACTTGGTTCGAATAACAAGCATTTTCTATTCCCTTTCTACCGGTCCTTCTGATTACGCATTAAGCAGCTGTTATTGTAAATTGGAAAAAACGCGTCCTGTTACCCTTATCAGGAAGCCTCAATTCATAAGGGCAATTACCTTAAATGTATTATTCTTTATAATAAACTCATCTCCAGGTAAGCGGTGCTCAAATAAATTAGACAGAGATAGTTTTTCTATTAAGAAGAAATTGCTGGCAGCAAAATGTTTAGGCTAATGTGAGGGCTGTTTTACATTTTGAAACGTGGTTGTCAGAAACACTTTATTATTTTTATACTTACAAAGAAAAAAAATGTTTTGAAATAGACAGTGATTTCAGTAAAAACATGTTACAGAACAATGTGGGTACAGAGATAGGAGAACGTCCAATCAGCAATTAGATTTAATCAGTCATGTCCTGATGCAATTCTAAAATCAATATTTGAATGGATGCTATGGGTAATGGAAATGAATATTTGCAATATGGGCAAAACTACAATTCAGTGGGCCCCTCTGCAAAACGTTGGATGGGCCCCCACCAGCCTGCACCCCCCATTCTAAACAGGATGTTCTAAATAAATAATTTAGGTTTTAGGTTTGTATCGAAACTGGAACTCAAAACTTACCTTTTGACATCCCCACTTCCTTCTGAAACGGCTTTGTGGTCTACATTCAAATGAAAAATAAATGGGCCAAGATCCGGAGTGTTGGAAGGTAAACACCATGGCTTTTTAGACATTTAATTGATCTGATGATCAAACATTACAGTCGGTCCTGTATGAGGTGTAGTCAGGTTGTCTTCTGGGAACATACAGATTTTGGTGGAAACCAGAAGTTAGGATCTACAAAATTTTTAGTATCAAATGTTTTCTGACTGTAGTAAACCAGTAGGAAAGGGATCATCTGATTGGTTGAGGCAAATTTACAGCTCAGGTAAATCTTATTAAATAAGCCTGATATATAGACAGCTCAGACTATCTAAAATGTTAGAGAGGTAAATTAATTCAGTTTTTATCCTAGATTTCTGGGATGTTCCTTAATATTTAAGTGAATTACAAGATTGTTTTATTTTTTTCTATAACCTGCCTCATTTACTTGATAGGTGTCCCTTTTACACAAACAACCCTTGCTTTATGTTTGACAGTGCTGTATGCTGACCCGTATATACTTTTCCTGTATAGGGAACAAAGAAATATTTGTACGACAGAAATTGTCATCATAGAGGCAAAGATGGTACAGTATTTATTGACAAATTCCCCAAAGCAATTCAGCTACAGTATTTATCATTGTGGTAATAAGGGTTGGGATTTTACTTTGCTTGGACAACCCATATCTTCACTTGTTCATCCCAAGGCTTCTAGAAGGCCTCATGGGTCATGATTCCATTCAGGATTTTCCCTGTGTGATGCGTTTTATCCCAATGTTTTTGCTGTTGACTTGGGTTGTTTGCATATTTCCTTTGCTATCGCTGTCATTTTATCAGGGTGATCACCCGTTATATAGACTTTTCTGGCTCTGTCAGAGTTGATCACAGGCAGCACATTTTAATTCATTCTTTGTTGTAATAAAACACGTGTTTTGTTTGCGGAACACGGAGCAGTGTGAGTTCTGAAAAGGATACAAAGCTATCTCTTTCTATTTCCCACCACCATGGGGGAACCGCGAGTTGTTCTAATTCACTGGAGAAAGACCAAGTTCTTATTGCTTGTGTCTTTCTCGGAGGGAAATATGGAGTACGGATAAAGCAGTCTGTGTAGGAAAGATGCCAAGCTTAATTCAATGCAAAATAATAAGAGTGTTGTGTAATCTTCAAGTCAATTTGTAATTTATCCTACCAAGAGATTTCAAGAAAGAGAACAGAAAATCACATTACAGGGAAAAAATAACTTCTGTGTTTGTTTCTCCAAACACATCTTCTTGTCAGTGGTACATTGCTTCTGTAAATGAGTGCTCTGCTTGTGGCTTTGGAGACAAACAATGTATTTCTCAATAATGAAATGGAACGATATTAAATGCTCCAAATCTGTAGTTGGTGATGGAAATTGGATATACTGTATATTTCTGCTGAGATTAGGGATCATGCTGGAAGTTTTTGTTCCGTTTTTGGATTTACAGAATTCGGGAAAACCCAGAAGATCCAAAAATCTGAAAACGGAACAAACTTTCAGGGGTTTGGGAATGTTTTTTTGAGGGATACCGAATATACGAGATTATTTTCGGATTATTTTTCGGAAAATAACCTTGCATATTCGATAACTCTCAAAAATACAACTGGAAACTCAAAAGTAGTTTCCGATCATATTTCTGAGGGTTATCGAACATACAAGGTTATTCTTGTAGGGTTTCCGAAAATAACCTCATACATTCAGTAACCCTCGAAAATACGTTCCTAACTCCGAGTGGGACCTGGATCCCATCTCTTGCGGCCAGTTCCTGAATGGATCCAGCTACATCTGATATGGTCCACGTAGTTGCTAAAAGTGCCACCACTAAAGACCTAAGTAAAACATTATGAACACATGTTGGGTTTGAAAGGATTGCTACAGATTTCCATCTCCCAAACAAATTGTTTTAAAGCTCCTACCTCTACCACTTACCCGATATGTAGCCGATGCTCCCAGTCTCTCTCACCTTTGAAAGGTTACTGCATCTTCATAAAGCTTTTCTCTTTGCAAACTTGCATGTGCACTGCAGAGGCAGCTTAGTGACCAGCAGTTAATTATTGGCTGTGTGGTCATCTGTCATGGCTATGATTGACTGCTGTTACATGGAAGAACCTGGAGGCAGAGAGACTGGGAGCCCAAACATCAGGCTGCACATCAGGTAAGTGGTACAGGTAAAACATTGAACTTTGTTGCAGTTTTAGGGGTTGGTGGGGGATCTGCTTATATAAAATTTTGAGTTTGTCAGTGGACATTTGATGCCTGTAAAATGTCATAATATCTGTATTTCTGTATGTCTTATTGTCTAAATGAAGAGTAAATATCTCCCCCCAGGTGATGAACAGACACTAATAGCCTTGGGTGGGGGGTTAAATGTTTTTTTAATAATAGTCGCACTTTCCCCCCACTCTCCAGAGATTCCTGCATTTAACTTATTGCCAGTTTCCGTTTCCTTATCAGGAAATAGCAGGAGAAAGAGGCTCCCAGGTATTAAGGGAGGAAATTAATCCTCCGTATTGGTACAGTCATTCCATCTCCTTTGTGATTGCGCTAATACATCAACAATAGCAGCACAAAAGCGATAAGATGTAACATTAAAGGGCAGATTCCCTCTAAAAAATGGAACCAAAAAGTCCCTTTTGGCTGAGGCCACACTGGACCGGACCGTAACGCGTATGAAAAGCACGCATGCATTAGCACACATTTCACACACCTTACCGTACACTTACCGTACACATGCTGCGATTTGCACAATAGCTCAGAAACGTGTTGTGTGCAAAAAATAGTGATCGCAGCTCCAAAAACAGATTGCAGCACATGTAACGTGCCATGGCCACCAACGATTCGCAAGCACTTGCATTAGCGTGTGAGAAAAAATGTGCAAGCGTGGTCTATCCCTTCCTTTTTATCATGGCTCTTTGTCTTCGTATCTGTAAGTGGTAAAAATCACAGTAAAGTGGAGGATCTGATGTTGCTCACAGCTTGTTAAGTAATAGAGCTACTGGCCCTTCTTTCGTTCTTCTAGACTATACATCTGAGTCTTTATTAGCAATATTTCAATGTGGGGAACTGTTAGTCATATAAATTGTTTAATGGGAGAATTATTTACCTGTATGTATTACGGTATAGATACATAGAACTGTGCACTTTTATAATGGAGAGTAACAGGGAATTATACACCTATAATTGTCAATCAGCTATGTTATAGATCATGTGACTGCCAGAAAAAATAAATATCAGCAAATGCAGCAGAATCACCAACACGTGGAGTTTTGTGACCTTTAGAACTTTTTTTGTGCTTTTTTATGGTATTTGGAATTACTCTGTGACTTCTAAAAGATGCTTTATTTCAAAATAAGTAATACAATTATTCACTTTATAATTTACAGGGTATTATATAGAACTACAATAACTACAATAATAATTTATTTCCCTCTTTATAGAGAAATTCCTATTTTTTCAAGATTTATAATGCTGTTTAAAGGATAACTTTGGTCCAAAAATGACTTTAAGCAAATTGACAGGAATTGATTTGCTGAGTATTTTTGCAAGTTACTTTCAAATTTTTTTTTTTACATAGTTTTGAAGATATTTACATTTTTATGTGTGATATGGTAGCAGCCAGATCCCCTGCACTTCCTGCTTCCTGATCTGAAACCATGGGACAGTCCCTCTTCCATGTATCTCGTCCTTGTGGGCTCCTATGGCCCCTCCCCTTGAAGCCCCCCCGTGGCCCCTCCCCTTGCAGCCCCCATGGCCCCTTCCACTCACAGGGCACCCATGACCCCTCCCCTACTGGCACCTCAGAAAAAATACTGATAATGAGTGTTACTTTATGATCACGTTGTGACATACCAATAGACTCACAGATATTAAGATATATAATAGTGATACTGTGCCTTTAATAATATGACCCTACACTTTTCACAGAGTCAGGGGTGTCTCTAGGGTTTTAGTCACCTGAGCGAAACTTTGAATGCCGCCGGCAAAATGAAGTTGGCGTGGCTTGTGAGTGCGGCTTCACGGGTGGGTGTAGCTTCGCGGGTGAGACATTTTGAACTTGCCATCACTGAGATATTTATACAGTTCCTCAAATAGACATTTATCCCCAAAATAATTCCTGAAGAACAAAAAGATTTGTAAACCTGCCGCCGCGTTAAGGCAGACTCTTTTAGAAGGGCCCTAACTAACCTAACTAGTCTAACTTTTAGCCTAACCTAACAAACTATCTCATGTTAAAGGGCATGTCCACCCCCCAAACTAAAATTTTACCAACTACTGGCCCCACTCTACAAAAGAAAAAAATCCTTACCTTACATCCATGCTCCTTGTGGTTCTCCTGTTCTGCCTCTTTAAAGTGCAGAAAATTGCTGGGTAGGAGCTGTCAGTGCCTCTTCCTGTGCCTGTATCTTGGCTAGTCTCATCAAGGTACGAGGCATGCTCAGTTGAGCCTTTCCCCCCCTCTCCCTCCTTCCCTCCCAATCACTCCATGCCAGGGAGTAATGTAGCATTAAAAGCTTTTGGGACAAAGCAGGGGATACCCTCCCACCTCCAACCGCTATATTCGTTAATCTAAAATCATTGTCAATCTCTGCCTCTCAGCCAATCACAGCTGGCTTGCAGTTCTGGTGGGCAGGGGAGCTGGACCAGAACAGTGGAGGATCGAGGAGTTGTAAGTAGAGATTGACAACGATTTTCGATTAATGAATATAGCGGTTGGGGGTGGGAGGGTATCCCCTGCTTTGTCCCAAAAGTTTTTGGACATGCCCTTTAAAGCTGGGTACACACACTACAGATCATTGAAGGATGACAGACAGGATCTGCAATATTTGCATACACACAGTACCAATGAACATCCTAGGGAGAACGCTCTGGACTGTGTGTTTCCCTCAGCCACGGCAGACTCCTCTATTGGGAGTCTAGCGTGGCCGATGGAAATTTTCGGTCTTTCCTGAACGAGCATTCGGCAGTATTGGGGCATTATCGTTACTGTGTGTACCCAGCTTAACCTAACCGTATGAAATGCCTTTTAACAATATCTAACACATTTAGTGAAGAAAACTATGAAAAAATACCATCTGCAGCAAAGGAAATCTTTGGTTAAGCAATTTGGTGTAATCACCGAGGACTAGAGATGGACGAAATTCACTAGTTTAATTCCGTTTCAGATCTTCGGGAAAATCCTGAAGATCTGAAAATCCAAAACTGGAACGGATTTTCAATAATTTTCAAATGTACGGGGCTATTTTCGATCATTTTCAAATATAGCCTCGAACGTTCAAAAATTCTCTAAAATACGATGGGAGACCATTTTCGAGTTTCCAATCATATTTTCGAAGATTTTCGACCGTTTGATGCTATTTTTGAAAATTAACGAAAATAGCTCCGTACATTTGAAAATTATCGAAAAATGCGGATTTGGACTGATCATTCGGATTTCAGAACTGAGGAGTTTTTTTGTCGGATTTGGGTTTGTGTCAGACCCAGATCCCATCTCTACCGAGGACAGTAAAGGTCATATACACTCTCTCAGTCCTGCAGTCTCTAGCCTCTATCTCTCGCATTCTCTCTCTCTCTCTCTTGCAGTCTCTATCCTTTATCTCTCATATTCTCTCTCTCTCTCTTGCAGTCTCTATCCTCTATCTTTCACATTCTCTCTCTTGCAGTCTCTATTATCTTTCTCACACTCTCTGTCTCTCCTGCAGTCTCTATCCTCTATCTCTCACATTCTCTCTCTCTCTCTTGCAGTCTCTATCCTCTATCTCTCACATTTTCTCTCTCTCTCTCTTGAAGTCTCTATCCTCTTTCTCACACTTTCTGTCTCTCCTGTAGTCTCTATCCTCTATATCTTACATTCTTTCTCTCCTACAGGCTACAGTCTCTATCTTCTATCTCTCACATCGTCTCTCTCTCCTGCAGTCTCCCCCTCTATCTCTCACATTCTTTCTCTTTCCTGAAATCTCAAGTTCTCTCTCTCCTCTATACTTTATCTCTCACATTCTCTCTCTCTCTCTCTTGAAGTCTCTATCCTCTTTCTCACACGCTCTGTCTCTCCTGTAGTCTCTATCCTCTATCTCTTACATTCTCTCTCTCCTACAGGCTACAGTCTCTATCCTCTATATCTCACATTCTCTCTCTCTCTTGCAGTCTCTATCCTCTATCTCTCACATTCTCTCTCTCTCTTGCAGCCTCTATCCTCTATCTCTCACATTCTCTCTCTCCTTCAGTCTCCCCCTCTATCTCTCACATTCTCTCTCTCTCTGTTGAAGTCTCTATCCTCTTTGTCATAATCTTTGTCTCTCCTTTAGTCTCTATCCTCTATCTCTTACATTCTCTCTCTCCTACAGGCTACAGTCTCTATCTTCTATCTCTCACGTCTTCTCTCTCTCCTTCAATCTCCCCCTCTATCTCTCACATTCTTTCTCTTTCCTGCAATCTCAAGCTCTCTCTCCTCTATCCTTTATCTGTCACATTCTCTCTCTCTCTCCTGCAGTCTCTATTCTCTTTCTCACACTCTCTGTCTCTCCTGCAGTCTCTATCCACTTTCTCTCAAATTCTCTCTCTCCTGCAGTCTGTATCCTCTATCTTTCACACTCTCTGTCTCTCTTGCAGTCTCTATCCTCTATCCTTTCTCAAGCATTCTCTCTCTCCTACAGTGTCTCTCTTTTACATTCTTTATCTTACCTGCAGTCTCCAATCTCTCACAATGTGACTGGTACATATAATATAATATATACTGTACATAATACAGTGACTGGTAAGTATTATATTGCCCACTGTGTGACTGGTACATTTAATAGTGCCCTGCCCACCACAGTGACTATTAACCCTTCCATTACCACATAGGAGTCTGAGATCAGTGACAGCGACTATTAACCCCTACATTACCACATAGGAGTCTGAGATCAGTGACAATGACTATTAACCCTTACATTACCACATATTAACTAGATTGTAAGCTCTACGGGGCAGGGACCACATTACCTCTAGTGGCAAAGCCCTAGCACTTCTATGTATGTAATTGATACAGTACATACATACATAGGAGTCTGAGATCAGTGACAGTGACTATTAACCCCTACATGACCACATAGGAGTCTGAGATCAGTGACAGTGACTATTAAACCAAACACTACCATATTGGAGTCTGAGATCAGTGACAGTGACTATTAACCCCTACATTACCACATAGGACTCGGAGATCAGTGACAGTGACTATTAACCCCTACATTACCACACAGGAGCCTGAGATCTGTGACAGTGACTATTAACCTCTACATTCTACATTACCAAATAGGAGCCTGAGATTTGTGACAGTGACTATTAACCCCTACATTACAACATAGGAGTCTGAGATCAGTGACAGTGACTATTAACCCCTACATTACCACATAGGAGCCTGAGATCTGTGACAGTGACTATTAAGCCCCTCCATTACCACATAGGAGCCTGAGATCTTGACAGTGCATAACCCCTACATTACACACAAATAGAGGCCTGAGATCTGTGACAGTGACTATTTAACCCCTACAATTACCACATTAGGAGTCTTGAGATCAGTGACAGTGCAATATTAACCCCTACATTACCACATAGGGTCTGAGATCAGTGACAGTGACTATTAACCCCTACATTACCACATAGGAGTCTGAGATCAGTGACAGTGACTATTAACCCCACATTCCACATAGAAGTTTGAGATCAGTGACTATTAACCCTACTTTACCACATAGGAGCCTGAGATCTGTGACAGTGACTATTAACCCCTACATTACCACATAGGAGCCTGAGATCAGTGACAGTGACTATTAACCCCCTACATTACCAAATAGGAGTCTGAGATCAGTGACAGTGACTATTAACCCCTACATACCACATAGTAGTCTGAGATCAGTGACTATTAACCCCTACATTCCACATAGAGTCTGAGATCAGTGACAGTGACTATTACCCCTACATTACCAATTAGGAGTCTGATCAGTGACAGTGACTATTAACCCCTACATGACCACTTGTAGTCTGAATCGTGACTTTAACCCCTACATTGCCACATAGGAGTTGAGATCAGTGACAGTGACTATTAACCCCTACATTGTCCACATGAGTCTGAGATCAGTGACAGTGACTATTAACCCCTACATACCACTAGGAATCGAGATCAGTACAGTGACTATTAACCCCTACATCACCACATAGGAGTTGAGATCAGTGACAGTGACTATAACCCCTACATACCACAAGGAGTTGAGATCAGGACAGTGACTATTAACCCCTACATCACCACATAGGATCTGAGATCAGTGACAGTGATATTAACCCCTACATCACCACATAGAGTCTGAGATCAGTGTACAGTGACTATTAACCCCACATTACCATACAACATGGAGTTTGAGATCAGTGACAGTGATTATTAACCCCTACATTACCACAGGAGTCTGAGATCGACAGTGACTATTAACCCCTACATCACCACATAGGAGTTTGAAACAGTGACAGTGACTATTAACCTCTACATGGCCACATATAGTATCTGAGATAAGTGACTATACCCCTACATGACCACATAGGAGTCTGAGATCAGTAACAGTGACTATAACCCTACATACATCACACATAGGAGTTTGAATCAGTGACAGTGACTATTAACCCCTACATTACCACATAGGAGTTTGAGATCATGTCGGTGACTATTAACCCCTACATGACCATAGGAGTTTGAGATCAGGACAGCGATATTAACCCCTACATCACCACTAGGAGTCTGAGATCAGTGACATGATTATTAACCCCTACATTACCACATAGGGTTAGATCAGTGACTATTAACCCCTACATAACCACATAGGAGTCTTAGATTAGTGACAGTGAATTTAACCCCTACATGCCCCATAGTAGCTGAGATAATGACAGTGACTATTAACCCCTACATGACCACATAGTATTGTCGAGATCAGTAACGTGACTATTAACCCCTACATCACCACATGGAGTCTGAGTCAGTGAAAGTGACTATTAACCCACCATTACCACTAGGAGTTGAGATCAGTGACAGTGCTATTAACCCCTACATACCACATGGAGTCTGAGATCACGACATTGATTTTAACCCCTACATTACCACATAGGAGTTTGAGATCAGTGACAGTGACTATTAACCCTACATTACCACATAGGATTCTGAGATCAGTGACAGTGACTATTAACCCCTACATGACCACATAGTAGTCTAGATCAGTGACAGTGACTTTAACCTCTACATGGCCACATAGTATCTGGATAGTGCAGTGGCTATTAACCCCTACATGACCACTAGGAGTCTGAGATCGTAACTTTACACCCTACATCCCCACATAGGAGTTTGGTTGTGCACACATCAGATGTCAGAGAAACTTACATACATACAGAAGAACTACATATACCGACACACAGTGACGGTGGATGGGAATTAACTACACCTCTCACAGGATAATGACGTGACGGTATTAACACACACCATGGTGAACATAGGCTACCAACCTTGGGAGAAGATCAGTGACTATTAAATCATACAAACTGCCATTGGTGTTGAGTCTAAAAACCCTACATACCACAGGAGGATGTCTAACCAAGAGAGATTGACTGAGTTAACACCGTCTATTACCCCCTACAAGGAGTCTGTAGAGTATGTGGAAACAAGTAAGGTAACCCACCTACAGTTAACCACACTAGAAGTCGTTTGGAGATCAGCTGACACTATTAACCCCTACAATGTACCACAATAGGAGAAAAATAGAAACACTAACATGATGATTAGTGACGTGAATTAACACCCACATTAACACATAAATGAGTTTAATGCAAATCGAGTGCCAGTAAAATAGATCTAAATACTACTCCTGTACCTTACAACATAGGAAGTCTGATCAGAGACAGTGACTATTAACCCCTACATTACCACATAGATCTGAGATCAGTGACATGACTATTAACCCCTACATTACCACATAGGAGTCTGGAATCAGTGACATGACTATTAACTCCTCATTACCACATAGGAGTCTGAGTTAGTGACAGTGATAATTAACCCCTACATACATTACCACATAGGAGATCTGATCAGTGACAGTGACTATTAACCCTCATTCACAACATAGGATCTGTAGTCAGTGACAGTGACTAAACTCCTGCATTCCACATGGAGTCTGAGATCAGTGACATGTATTAACCCCTACATTAACCCATAGTGAGTCTGGATCAGTGACGTCAACACTACTAGAGCATAGTGGTCTAAATCACTGACATGTTGCAAATCCATAACTGGCACAGTAATTCTGAGATCAGTGACAGCAGACTATTAACCACCTACATACCACATAGGAGTCTGAGATCAGAACACAGTGACTATAACCCTACATCACCACATAGGAATTGAATCAGTGACATTAACCCCTACATTACCACTAGGAGTTTGAGATCAGTGACAGTGACTATATCCCTACATCACCACATAGAAGTCTGAGATCAGTGACAGTGACTATTAACCCTACATTACCACATAGGAGTTGAGATCAGTGACAGTGACTTAACCCTTACATTACCACATAGGAGTCTTAGATTAGTGACAGTTTTTTAACCCCTACATTAACACATAGGAGTTTGAGATCAGTGACAGTGACTATTAACCCCTACATTACCACATAGGATTCTGAGATCAGTACAGTGACTATTAACCCACATTACCACATAGGAGTTGGTCAGTACGTGACTATTAATCCCCATTACCACTAGGATTCTGAGATCAGTGACAGTGACTATTAACACCTACATTACCACATTGGAGTCTGAGATCAGTGACTTTAATCCTATATTACCACACAAGATCTCCATGTTACCTCATATTGATTTGAGATTCTGCATACAGTGGCTATTTAACAACCACCCCCCCCCACACACACACACACCCACATACACACTCACACATACACAAAACACACAAAACTCTTGTAGTTCGTTAAGTCATTGTAGTCGTGTTAAGTCATTATAGTGCGTTAAATCATTGCAGCACGTTAAGTCTTTGTAGACGTTAAGAAATTGTAGTGTCAAGATATGTAGTGCGTTGTCATTGCAGCGCGGTAAGTCATTCTAGAACGTTAAGTCTTGTAGCACGTTAAGATATTGTAGTGCTTTAAGTCATTGTAGCACGTTAAGTCATTGCAGCGCGTTCAGTCATTCTAGCACGTTAAGTCATTGTAGCACGTTAAGATATTGTAGTGCGTTAAGACATTGTAGCACGTTAAGTCATTGCAGCGCGTTCAGTCATTCTAGTGCGTTAAGTCATTCTAGCACATTAAGTCATTGTAGCACGTTAAGATATTGTAGTGCTTTAAGTCATTGTAGCACGTTAAGTCATTGCAGCGCGTTAAGTCTTGTAGCGCGTTAAGTCTTGAAGCATTTAAGATATTAGTGCGTTAAGTCATTGTAGCGCGATAAGTCATTGTAGCATTAAGATATTGTAGTGCGTTAAGTCATTGTAGCGCGTTAAGTCTTGTAGTGTGATAAGTCATTGTAGCAATTAAGATATTGTAGTGCGTTAAGTCATTGTAGCGTGTTAAGTCATTGTAGTGTGAAAGTCATTGTAGCAATTTAAGATATTGTAGTGCGTTAAGTCATGTGCGCGTTAATATTTGTAGTCATTGTAGCCATTGTGGTGTGTTAAGGCTTCAAGTTAGGGGAGACATAAAGTTGGATCTGTTTCACAGCAGAGATTAAAGGGCAGCAACACAAAACAATACTAAGCATTTTAGAAAATGTGATGTTTCTTTAATGCGGGTTCTGCTGTTTCTGATTTGCTGTAATCTTCTAATATTTAAAGGGAAAATATATTCTGAACATAATCTGTCTATTAGATAAGATTGCCCATATGTCCAGAGACTTTAATACGTCAATAATTTTAGAACTGAAATAACAACCTCTTTAGCTATAAAGCTTCAATCTGGTAGATACTCCAAGCTTGATATTGTTATTGCCCTTTAAATACCAGAACATATTTTATTACTTATCAGCTGTCTACTATAAACAGAGGATCTTACAGCCCTAATAGATTATATGGCAGCTCGTACAATGGATACAGATTTATTTATATTAAACACAATTATCTAAACCCAAGTGCATTATTAAATATTAAGAAAATGTCCTTTTCTGCTATTGGTCCTTTAACAGATAATATTTAGGAATCCATTGTAGGTAATAGACAATTCTCATGAGCTGTCATTGCTTTGTGATGGATCAGTCTTGCTGTACACTAACCAGATTAATTCTACGAGGAGTAAATAAAAAGATCAGTGCAAGGCATTGTGGGTGCTCATTTTCATATCTGCATTTCAGTAGGGAGACGATGTTGTTTTATTTATGTTTGTTTGAAGGGCAAATAACATAAACAGACTGCATATAAATATTTAAATTTAAGCTGAATTTAACGTAAGGGCTACTTGATCACTTCATTTTTTGTTAATCTGATCTGATAGGCCATTTTTTTTACTGATCCTCGTGTTACTTTCTAGCTGGTTTGCTACACAAACGCATACCTGTGCGAAAAGTAGTAAACCTTCAGCAACTGGGAGAATATTTATCCTAGCGAGTTCTACGTTTTGTGGGGGTAATAAGCTTGATTCTAGTTTGGTGGTGGACACGCCCTTTAATGGGATGATGAGTATCAATTTATTTGCATGGCTGGACAATTTTCTAAATGTGTTATTAGTATAACTTTGTGTACGCTTCACACATGCAGTACATTGAGATACCATGATCAGAACGAGAAAGGATCTAGTAATGAAATTAGGGGATTTGGGCTGAAAGTTATTTACTAAGTAATGGAAAGATAATAAATGAGGGAAATGTGTGCTATGTACGTTATTTACATATAAATAGACCCAGTCATTCTCAAAGTGGCAGAAATCCCTAACTTAATGCCCTGGGTGCTATTGGTTGTAAAAATGAATGAATAAATATAAGTGTATGAACAGCCAATCAGTAACCAACAGTGCAAAGGCTCAAATCTCTGCAGACTTTGAAACAAGCGTTGACTTTAAGGTCAGGTATACACATTTCCGGACATTACAATGTTTCGGTCAATAAGGTCAGAATATTGATGCGAATTTTGCTGAATCTCCAAAAATTATGACAAAAATTTTACTTAACATGTTGGTAAATTGTGCTGTGTTTAATTGACCACTCGAGGCAAGTTCATTGAATAGCTTTAAAAGGGGCTAGATAAGTTTCTACAACTAAAAAATATTGATAATTACTGGATTAATACATATACTGTAGTTCTGGTTGGTACGGGTACTATATAATATTGAGAATTACTGGTATTAATACATATCTGTAGTTCTAGTTGGTACAGGGATACTATATAATATTGAGAATTACTGGTATTAATACATATACTGTAGTTCTGGTTGGTATGAGGATACTTATAATATTGAGAATTACTGGTATTATACATATACTGTAAATCTGGTTGGTACGGGGATACTATTAATTAATATTAAGAATTACTGGTATTATACATTACTGTAGTTCTGGTTCATCCAGGATACTATACAATATTGAGAATTACTGGTATAAATACTATACTGTAGTTCTGGTTGATCCAGGGATACTATATAATATTGAGAATTACTGGTATTAATACATATACTGTAGTTCTGGTTGGTACAGGGATACTATATAATATTGAGAATCACTGGTATTAATACATATACTGTAGTTCTGGTTGGTATGGGGATACTATATAATATTGAGAATTACTGGTATTAATACATATACTGCAGTTCTGGTTGGTACAGGGATACTATATAATATTGAGAATTACTGGTATTAATACATATACTGTAGTTCTGGTTGGTACAGGGATACATATAATATTGAGAATTACTGGTATTAATACATATACTGTAGATCTGGTTGATCCAGGGATACTTTCCGATTGCCATTTGGAGTCAGAAAGAATTTCCCCCCCTTTTTTAGCTGTTTTTTTTTTTTTTGCCTTCCTAAGGATCAACTGTTAGGGGGTTAAAAAGGGGGTGAAAAGGTTGGACTTGATGGACGCATATCTTTATTCAACCTCAATTACTATGTTACTATGATTAGTTCCTAGTACAGTGTTTATTTTCGACCACCTTTCTATAGTCGTGGGAATGTCAGGAGGTAAACTCGCCAGGCTTTTTATACATTGATAGATTCAATGATAAACGTGACCCTATCTAATTTCTATATCTGTTGTATTCAGTTAGATCAACTGGACTTGAAATGTAGTCCAGTTGATCTAATTGAATACAACAGATATACCATGACCTGATGAATGAGAACCTTCACAAGCATATATCTAATTTCTAGTGTATGGCCCGGATTAGTCAGTAAGGAGACATAGTGACAATCTAAGATGTTCTATAGATGATCTATAAATTTGGCAGCGTTAGGGTGATCTGTAGGTTGATCTGTTGATATGACATTTATCTTTCTCTATGGGAAGACACATAATGACTTCTCCGGGAAATATAATGTCACTGCCAGAGTGGAGGATTTATAGATTTTCCCTTTGAATGAGCTCCAGGTAGAATTTTAAGGATTGATCCAAGTAGGAATGAAAACTGGGTAATAAAAATTTAGCTTTTTCTAAATTAAAGGACAACAAAAGCTTTAAGGACAATCAGAAGACTAGCAGGGAGATTCAATAAAAGTCTTATGGTGTTCATTTTGCACTACCAATCAGATGTTTGGTTTCAAATGTTAAATAAATTTGATTGGTTTGGGGTAGATTTAAATGTATAGATTTTCTGTCTAGTTTATCTGCGGGGGGGGTTTACTATACATTCTGCTTTATAAAAGATACATTTTTCTTGCTGGGTAGGAGCTTGTCAGTGCCTCTTCCTGTGCCTGTATCTTGGCTAGTCTCATCAAGGTACGAGGCATGCTCAGTTGAGCCTTTCCCCCCTCTTCCCTCCTTCCCTCCCAATCACTCCATGCCAGGGAGTAATGTAGCATTAAAAGCTTTGGGACAAAGCAGGGGATACCCTCCCACCTCCAACCGCTTTATTCGTTAATCTAAAATCATTGTCAATCTCTGCCTCTCAGCCAATCACAGCTGGCTTGCAGTTCTGGTGGGCAGGGGAGCTGGACCAGAACAGTGAGGGATCGAGGAGTTGTAAGTAGAGATTGACAACGTTTTCGATTAATGAATATAGCGGTTGGGGTGGGAGGGTATCCCCTGCTTTGTCCCAAAAGTTTTTGGACATGCCCTTTAAAGCTGGGTACACACACTACAGATCATTAGAGGATGACAGACAGGATCTGCAATATTTGCATACACACAGTACCAATGAACATCCTAGGGAGAACGCTCTGGACTGTGTTTTCCCTCACCACGGCAGACTCCTCTATTGGGAGTCTAGCGTGGCCGATGGAAATTTTCGGTCTTTCCTGAACGCATCGGCAGTATTGGGGCATTATCGTTACTGTGGGTACCCAGCTTAACCTAACCGTATGAAATGCCTTTTAACAATATCTAACACATTTAGTGAGAAAAACTATGAAAAATACCATCTGCAGCAAAGGAAATCTTTGGTTAGCAATTTGGTGTAATCACCGAGGACTAGAGATGGACGAAATCATAGTTTAATTCCGTTTCAGATCTGCGGGAAAATCCTGAAGATCTGAAAATCCATGGAACGATTTTCAATAATTTTCAAATGTACGGGGCTATTTTCGATCATTTTCAAATATAGCCTCGAACGTTCAAAATTCTCTAAAATACGATGGGAGACCATTTTCGAGTTTCCAATCATATTTCGAAGATTTCGCACGTTTGATGCTATTTTTGAAAATTAACAAAATAGCTCCGTACATTTGAAAATTATCGAAAAATGCGGATTTGGCAGATCATTCGGATTTCAGAACTGAGGAGTTTTTTTGTCGGATTTGGGTTTGTGTCAGACCCAGATCCCATCTCTACCGAGGACAGTAAAGGTCATACACTCTCTCAGTCCTGCATTCTCTAGCCTCTATCTCTCGCATTCTCTCTCTCTCTCTCTTTTGCAGTCTCTATCCTTTATCTCTCATATTCTCTCTCTCTCTCTTGCAGTCTCTATCCTCTATCTTTCACTTCTCTCTCTTGCAGTCTCTATTATCTTTCTCACACTCTCTGTCTCTCCTGCAGTCTCTATCCTCTATCTCTCACATTCTCTCTCTCTCTCTTGCAGTCTCTATCCTCTATCTCTCACATTTTCTCTCTCTCTCTCTTGAAGTCTCTATCCTCTTTCTCACACTTTCTGTCTCTCCTGTAGTCTCTATCCTCTATATCTTACATTCTTTCTCTCCTACAGGCTACAGTCTCTATCTTCTATCTCTCACATCGTCTCTCTCTCCTGCAGTCTCCCTCTATCTCTCACATTCTTTCTCTTTCCTGAAATCTCGTTCTCTCTCTCCTCTATACTTTATCTCTCACATTCTCTCTCTCTCTCTCTTGAAGTCTCTATCCTCTTTCTCACACAGCTCTGTCTCTCCTGTAGTCTCTATCCTCTATCTCTTACATTCTCTCTCTCCTACAGGCTACAGTCTCTATCCTCTATATCTCACATTCTCTCTCTCTCTTGCAGTCTCTATCCTCTATCTCTCACATTCTCTCTCTCTCTTGCAGCTCTATCCTCTATCTCTCACATTCTCTCTCTCCTTCAGTCTCCCCCTCTATCTCTCACATTCTCTCTCTCTCTTGCAGTCTCTATCCTCTATCTCTCACATTCTCTCTCTCTCTGTTGAAGTCTCTATCCTCTTTGTCATAATCTTTGTCTCTCCTTTAGTCTCTATCCTCATCTCTTACATTCTCTCTCTCCTACAGGCTACAGTCTCTATCTTCTATCTCTCACTCTTCTCTCTCTCTCCTTCAATCTCCCCCTCTATCTCTCACATTCTTTCTCTTTCCTGCAATCTCAAGCTCTCTCTCCTCTATCCTTTATCTGTCACATTCTCTCTCTCTCTCCTGCAGTCTCTATTCTCTTTCTCACACTCTCTGTCTCTCTCTCGCAGTCTCTATCCACTTTCTCTCAAATTCTCTCTCTCCTGCAGTCTGTATCCTCTATCTTTCACACTCTCTGTCTCTCTTGCAGTCTCTATCCCTCTATCCTTTCTCAAGCATTCTCTCTCTCCACAGTGTCTCTCTTTACATTCTTTATCTTACCTGCAGTCTCCAATCTCTCACAATGTGACTGGTAACATATTAATATATACTGTACATAATACAGTGACTGGTAAGTATTATATTGCCCACTGTGTACTGGTACATTTAATAGTGCCCTGCCCACCACAGTGACTATTAACCCTTCCATTACCACATAGGAGTCTGAGATCAGTGACAGCGACATTAACCCCTACATTACCACATAGGAGTCTGAGATCAGTGACAAGACTATTACCCTTACATTACCACATATTAACTAGATTGTAAGCTCTACGGGGCAGGGACCACATTCCTCTAGTGGCAAAGCCCTAGCACTTCTATGTATGTAATGATACAGTACATACATACATAGGAGTCTGAGATCAGTGACAGTGACTATTAACCCCTACATGACCACATAGGTCTGAGATCAGTGACAGTGACTATTAAAACCAAACACTACCATATTGGAGTCTGAGATCAGTGACAGTGACTATTAACCCCTACATTACCACATAGGACTCGGAGATCAGTGACCAGTGACTATTAACCCCTACATTACCACACAGGAGCCTGAGATCTGTGACAGTGACTATTAACCTCTACATTCTACATTACCAAATAGGAGCCTGAGATTTGTGACAGTGACTATTAACCCCTACATTACAACATAGGAGTCTGAGATCAGTGACAGTGACTATTAACCCCTACATTACCACATAGGAGCCTGAGATCTGTGACAGTGACTATTAACCCCTACATTACCACATAGGAGCCTGAGATCTGTGACAGTGACTACTAACCCCTACATTCTACATTACCAAATAGGAGCCTGAGATCTGTGACAGTGACTATTAACCCCTACATTACCACATAGGAGTCTGAGATCAGTGACAGTGAATATTAACCCCTACATTACCACATAGGAGTCTGAGATCAGTGACAGTGACTATTAACCCCTACATTACCACATAGGAGTCTGAGATCAGTGACAGTGACTATTAACCCCACATTCCCACATAGAAGTTTGAGATCAGTGACTATTAACGCCTACATTACCACATAGGAGCCTGAGATCTGTGACAGTGACTATTAACCCCTACATTACCACATAGGAGCCTGAGATCAGTGACAGTGACTATTAACCCCTACATTACCAAATAGGAGTCTGAGATCAGTGACAGTGACTATTAACCCCTACATGACCACATAGTAGTCTGAGATCAGTGACTATTAACCCCTACATGGCCACATAGTAGTCTGAGATCAGTGACAGTGACTATTACCCCTACTTACCAAATAGGAGTCTGAGATCAGTGACAGTGACTATTAACCCCTACATGACCACATTGTAGTCTGAGATCAGTGACTATTAACCCCTACATTGCCACAATGAGTTTGAGATCAGTGATAGTGACTATAACCCCTACATGGTCACATAGTAGTCTGAGATCAGTCAGTGACTATTAACCCTACTGACCACATAGGAATCTGAGATCAGTAACAGTGACTATTAACTCCTACTCACCACATAGGAGTTTGAAATCAGTGACAGTGACTATTAACCCCTACATGACCACACAGGAGTTTGAGATCAGCGACAGTGACTATTAACCCCTCACACCAATAGGATTCTGAGATCAGTGACAGTGACTAACCCCTACATCACACCACATAGGAGTCTGAGATCAGTGACAGTGACTATTAACCCCAACATTACCACATAGGAGTTTGAGATCAGTGACAGTGATTATTAACCCCTACATTACCACACGGGAGTCTGAGATCAGCGACAGTGACTATTAACCCCTACATCACCACATAGGAGTTTGAAATCAGTGACAGTGACTATTAACCTCTACATGGCCACATAGTAGTCTGAGATAAGTGACTATTAACCCCTACATGACCACATAGGAGTCTGAGATCAGTAACAGTGACTATTAAGCCCTACATCACCACATGAGTATTTTGAAACAGTGACAGTGACTATTAACCCCTACATTACCACATAGGAGTTTGAGATCAATGTCGGTGACTAAACCCCTACATGACCACATAGAGTTTGAGATCAGCGACAGCGATTATTAACCCCTACATCACCACATAGGAGTCTGAGATCAGTGACATTGATTATTAACCCCTACATTACCACATAGGAGTTTGAGATCAGTGACTATTAACCCCTACATTACCACATAGGAGTCTTAGATTAGTGACAGTAATTTTAACCCCTACATGCCACATAGTAGTCTGAGATAAGTGACAGTGACTATTAACCCTACATGACCACATAGTAGTCTGAGATCAGTAACAGTGACTATTAACCCCTACATCACCACATAGGAGTCTGAGATCAGTGAAAGTGACTATTAACCCCAACATTACCACATAGGAGTTTGAGATCAGTGACAGTGATTATTAACCCCTACATTACCACATGGGAGTCTGAGATCAGCGACAGTGATTTTTAACCCCTACATTACCACATAGGAGTATGAGATCAGTGACAGTGACTATTAACCCCTACATTACCACATAGGATTCTGAGATCAGTGACAGTGACTATTAACCCCTACATGACCACATAGTAGTCTGAGATCAGTGACAGTGACTATTAACCTCTACATGGCCACATAGTAGTCTGAGATAAGTGACAGTGGCTATTAACCCCTACATGACCACATAGGAGTCTGAGATCAGTAACTATTAATCCCTACATCACCACATAGGAGTTTGAAATCAGTGACAGTGACTATTAACCCCTACATTACCACATAGGAGTTTGAGATCAATGTCGTGACTATTAACCCCTACATGACCACATAGGAGTTTTAGATCAGCGACAGTGATTATTAACCCCTACATCACCACATAGAAGTCTGAGACCAGTGACATTGACTATTAACCCCTACATTACCACATCAGAGTCTTAGATTAGTGACAGTAATTTAACCCCTACATTAACACTAGGAGTTTGAGATCAGTGACTATTAACCCCTACATTACCACAGGAGTCTTAGATTAGTGACAGTTTTTTAACCCCTACTTAAACACTAGGAGTTTGAGATCAGTGACAGTGACTATTAACCCCTACATTACCACATAGGATTCTGAGATCAGAGACAGTGACTATAACCCCTACATACCACTAGGATTCTGAGATCAGTGACAGTGACTATTAACCCTACACTTACCACATAGGAGTCTGAAATCAGTGACAGTGACTATAACTCCTGCATTACCACATTGGAGTCTGAGATTAGTGAGAGTGAATATTAACCCCTACATACATTACCACATAGGAGTCGAATTCATGACAGTGACTATTAACTCCTGCATTACCACATAGGAGTCTGAGATCAGTGACAGTGACTAATAACTCCTGCATTACCACATTGGAGTCTGAGATCAGTGACAGTGACTATTAACCCCTACATTACCACATAAGTGTCTGGAGATCAGTGACTATTAACCCCTACATTACCACATAGGAGTCTGAGATCAGTGACAATGACTATACCCCTACATGGCCACATAGTAGTCTGAGATAGTGACAGAGACTATTAACCCCTACATGACCACACATAGACTATCTGAGAATCATAACAGTATTAACCCCCCATCACCTAGGAATTGAAATCAGTGACATTAACCCCTACATTACCACATAGGAGTTTGAGATCAGTGACAGTGACTATTATCCCCTACATCACCACATAGAAGTCTGAGATCAGTGACAGTGACTATTAACCCCTACATTACCACATAGGAGTCTGAGATCATGACAGTGACTATTAACCCTTACATTACCACATAGGATTCTAGATTAGTGACAGTATTTTAACCCCTACATTACACACTAGGAGTTTGAGATCAGTGACAGTGACTATTAACCCCTACATTACCACATAGGATTCTGAGATCAGTAACAGTGACTATTAACCCCTACTTACCACATAGGAGTTTGAGATCAGTGACAGTGACTATTAATCCCACATTACCACATAGGATTCTGAGATCAGTGACAGTGACTATTAACACCTACATTACCACATTGGAGTCTGAGATCAGTGACTTTTAATCCCTATATTACCACACAAGATCTCCATGTTACCTCATATTGATTTGAGATTCTGCATACAGTGGCTATTTAACAACCACCCCCCCCACACACACACACACCCCACATACACACTCACACATACACACACACAAAACTCATTGTAGTTCGTTAAGTCATTGTAGCGTGTTAAGCATTATAGTGCGTTAAATCATTGCAGCACGTTAAGTCTTTGTAGTACGTTAAGAAATTGTAGTGTCAAGATATTGTAGTGCGTTGTCATTGCAGCGGGTAAGTCATTCTAGAACGTTAAGTCATTGTAGCACGTTAAGATATTGTAGTGCTTTAAGTCATTGTAGCACTTAAGTCATTGCAGCGTTCGTTCTCATTCTAGCACGTTAAGTCATTGTAGCACGTTAAGATATTGTAGTGCGTTAAGACATTGTAGCACGTTAGTCATTGCAGCGCGTTCAGTCATTCTAGTGCGTTAAGTCATTCTAGCACATTAAGTCATTGTAGCACGTTAAGATATTGTAGTGCTTTAAGTCATTGTAGCACGTTAGTCATTGCAGCGCGCGTTAAGTCATTGTAGCGCGTTAAGTCATTGAAGCAATTTAAGATATTGTAGTGCGTTAAGTCATTGTAGCGCGATAAGTCATTGTAGCAATTTAAGATATTGTAGTGCGTTAAGTCATTGTAGCGCGTTAAGTCATTGTAGTGTGATAAGTCATTGTAGCAATTTAGATATTGTAGTGCGTTAAGTCATTGTACGTGTTAAGTCATTGTAGTGTGTATTCTTGTAGCAATTTAAGATATTGTAGTGCGTTAAGTCATTGTAGCGCGTTAAGTATTTGTCATTGTAGCCATTGTGGTGTGTTAAAGCTTCAAGTTAGGGGAGACATAAAGTTGGATACTGTTTCACAGCAGAGATTAAAGGGGCAGCAACACAAAACAATACTAAGCATTTTTAGAAATGTGTGATGTTTCTTTAATGCGGGTTCTGCTGTTTCTGATTTGCTGTAATCTTCTAATATTTAAAGGGAAAAATATTTCTGAACATAAATCTGTCTATTAGATAAGATTGCCCTATATGTCCAGAGACTTTAATACGTCAATAATTTTAGAACTGAAATAACAACCTCTTTAGCTATAAGCTTCAATCTGGTAGATACTCCAAGCTTGATATTGTTATTGCCCTTTAAATACCAAAACTATTTTTATATTACTTATCAGCTGTCTACTATAAACAGAGGATCTTACAGCCCTAATAGAGTTATATGGCAGCTCGTACAATGGATACAGATTTATTTATATTAAACACAATTATCTAAACCCAAGTGCATTATTAAATATTAAGAAAAGTTCCTTTTCTGCTATTGGTCCTTAACAGATAATATTTAGGAATCCATTTAGGTAATAGACAATTCTCATGATGACTGTCATTGCTTTGTGATGGATCAGTCTTGCTGTACACTACCAGATTATTCTACAGGATAAATAAAAAGATCAGTGCAGGCATTGTGGGTGCTCATTTTCATATCTGCATTTCAGTAGGGAGACTGATGTTGTTTTATTTATGTTTGTTTGAAGGGCAAATAACATAAACAGACTGCTATAAATATTTAAATTTAAGCTGAATTTAAGTAAGGGCTACTTGATCACTTCATTTTTTGTTAATCTGATCTGATACCATTGTTTTTTACTGATCCTCGTGTTACTTTCTAGCTGGTTTGCTACACAAACGCATACCTGTGCGAAATTAGTAAAACCTTCAGCAACTGGGAGAATATTTATCCTAGCGAGTTCTACGTTTTTGTGGGGGTAATAAGCTTGATTCTAGTTTGGTGGTGGACACGCCCTTTAATGGGATGATGAGTATCAATTTATTTGCATGGCTGGACAATTTTCTAAATGTGTTATTAGTATAAACTTTGTGTACGCTTCACACATGCAGTACATTAGAGATACCATGATCAGAACGAGAAAGGATCTAGTAATGAAATTAAGGGGATTTGGGCTGAAAGTTATTTACTAAGTAATGGAAAGATAATAAATAGAGGGGAAATGTGTGCTATGTACGTTATTCAGTATAAATAGACCCAGTCATCTCAAAGTGGCAAAATCCCTAAACTTAATGCCCTGGGTGCTATTGGTTGTAAAAATGAATGATAAATATAAGTGTATGAACAGCCAATCAGTAACCAGACAGTGCAAAGGCTCAAATCTCTGCAGACCTTTGAAACAAGCGTTGACTTTAAGGTCAGGTATACACACTTTCCGGACATTACAATGTTTCGGTCAATAAGGTCAGAATATTGATGCAGAATTTTGCTGAATCTCCAAAAATTATGACAAATTACTTAACATGTGGTAAATTGTGCTGTGTTTAATGACCACTCGAGGCAAGTTCATTGAATAGCTTTAAAAGTGGGCTAGATAAGTTTCTACAAACTAAAAAATATTGATAATTACTGGTATTAACATATACTGTAGTTCTGGTTGGTACGGGGATACTATTAATATGAGAATTACTGGTATTAATACATATACTGTAGTTCTAGTTGGTACAGGGATATATATAATATTGAGAATTACTGGTATTAATACATATACTGTAGTTCTGGTTGGTATGAGGATACTATATAATATTGAGAATTCTGGTATTAATACATATACTGTAAATCTGGTTGGTACGGGGATACTATATAATTAATATTAAGAATTACTGGTATTAATACATATACTGTAGTTCTGGTTCATCCAGGGATACATACAATATTGAGAATTACTGGTATAAATACTATACTGTAGTTCTGTTGATCCAGGGATACTATATAATATTGAGAATTACTGGTATAATACATATACTGTAGTTCTGGTTGGTACAGGGATACTATATAATATTGAGAATCACTGGTATAATACATATACTGTAGTTCTGGTTGGTATGGGGATACTATATAATATTGAGATTACTGGTATTAATACATATACTGCAGTTCTGGTTGGTACAGGGATACTATATAATTGAGAATTACTGGTTTTAATACATATACTGTAGTTCTGGTTGGTACAGGTACTATATAATATTGAGAATTAGCGTATTAATACATATACTGTAGATCTGGTTGATCCAGGGATACTTTCCGATTGCCATTTGGAGTCAGAAAGGAATTTCCCCCCCTTTTTTAGCTGTTTTTTTTTTTTTTTTGCCTTCCTAAGGATCACACTGTTAGGTGGGGTTAAAAGGATGGAAAAGGTTGGACTTGATGGACGCTATCTTTATTCAACCCATTACTATGTTACTATGATTAGTTCCTAGTACAGTGTTTATTTTACGACCACCTTTCTATAGTCGTGGGAAGTTCAGGAGGTAAACTCGCCAGGCTTTTTATACATTATAGATTCAATGATTAAACGTTGACCCTATCTAATTTCTATATCTGTTGTATTCAGTTAGATCTGGACTTGAAATGTAGTCCAGTTGATCTAATTGAATACAACAGATATACCATGACCTGGATGAATGAGAACCTTCACAAGCATATATCTAATTTCTAGTGTATGGCCCGGATTAGTCAGTAAGGAGACATAGTGACTCTAGATGTTCTATAGATGATCTATAATTTTGGCAGCGTTAGGGTGATACTGTAGGTTGATCTTGTTGATATGACATTTATCTTTCTCTATGGGAAGACACATAATGACTTCTCCGGGAAGATAATGTCACTGCAGAGTGGAGGATTTATAGATTTTCCCTTTGAATGAGCTCCAGGTAGAATTTTAAGGATTGATCCGTAGGAATGAAAACTGGGTAATAAAATTTAGCTTTTTCTAAATTAAAGGACAACAAAAGCTTTAGGACAATCAGAAGACTAGCAGGGAGATTCAATAAAAGCTCTTATGGTGTTCATTTTGCACTAACCATCAGATGTTTGGTTTCAAATGTTAAATAAAATTTGATTGGTTGGGGCAAAATTGCACCATTATACGATTAGAACTTTTATTTATCTCCCTAATAGTACGTTGGCATTATAGCAGTAATGTGTGTCTCACCTCTCATAATGATGTTGGTACTGAGAAATTTACCTTACTAACACAGGTTTTGTCTTAGTTTCCCAGACACTGTCCAAGCCACATGTGACACTCTGCACCCTGACCACGCAGACTTCTCCCTGAATCATTCAGGCTCCCCCTTTACTTTCATTGATTTTCTCTTTTCTATTTAGATTCTATTTAGATTTAAATGTATAGATTTTCTGTCTAGTTTATCTGCCAGTATGAATGTTAAAGGGCATGCCACACCCAAAACATAACCCCCCCAACTACTGGCCCCACCAGATGTGGTCGTTAATCCTTACTTCACATCCCAGCTCCATAGGGTTTCTCTGTAGTCCCCCACAAAGTGCCAAAAACTTGCCCACCAGGAGGCTAGCAGGGCTCTGCCATCATACCTTGCCTCAGGTAGATTTTTGCCATTGCGTACTGAACAGCCCTTCTCCCCCTCCCTCCCCCTCCCTGCTATCCCTCCCTCTCCCGATTCCTCCCCTAGCATGAATGTTTAATATGTAAGATTTCCCCCTGGGCTCTCAGCCCCAACCGTTATATTTTTATCCTTTGATAAAGCTCCCAAACTCTTACTTACATCTCCTCTTTCCTTGCTGCACTTGAATGACCGGCAGCCGCGTCCGGATTGGCTGTGCTCAGCCAATCAAAGACGCGGGCTGCCGGTCCCGCCCCCTGCCTTGCATTTCTCGACAAGCAGAGGAGGGGAGCACGGGCGCGGAAAGAGGTGGAGGTTTAAGTAGTTTTTACAAAAAAAAAATTATAGCGGTTGGGGCTGGTAGCCCATGGGGATATCTTATATTAAAATGAGCATTTTAGGGTGGACATGCCCTTTATCTTTAGTTTCGGGGTTGACATGCCCTTTAAGGGATTAATTATTACTTCATTGTGGCCAGAGTAGTAAGTGGCTCTTCCCCCATGCTGTCAATTCAAGGCGTGACAACTGACCATCACCGTCAAATGATTGCTGCTGTTTTAAAACCTGCTCACTCCTCTGCAATTGCTCGAGCTTATAAAACAGCTCCATTGAGCAGACGGAAGAGGAGGAGATACCTTTGACCAAGAATGGAATAAGAATTCATCATTAACATATCTGGTTACCAAATACATTTATAAAACGGGTTAAAAAAAACGCAGTTGGTGTTTGGGCAATTTTTTTTTTGTTCTTAAAGGGAATTATAGTGAAGAAAATTGTTGTTTTTTTTTAAGTTTCTTCTAATGTAATCTATTAAGTCATCCCATCCACCAGGGTACCTTTAGTTCTTTAAATTCTACATGTCCCGACGATATGAAGCCTTTGAATATGCTGTGAATGTGTAGGAAGATGCTACACCTATCTGTTTCACTCAAGGCACACATCAAAAGCTCCCGCAGTTACTGTCACACACTCTCTCACCACCACTATATGTACCATGTGCACTACTAGTCAAATGCTGTAGTGCTAAAACCAACAATAAATAAACATTTAACCCAGGCATATGAGCACAAACACACTATAAAAAGCCCCCTCCCCCAAAAAAAATTCTTATATACATCAAAACCAGTGGACTCAAATGGAACCATAATACAGTAATAAATCAGTATAATACAGGACTATATACCCAAACAAACAAACAGGCCCAATGCATATGAAATATATAGACTAAAGCAACTGAAATGTAAAGGGACAATAATCAGTGTTCCACTGTGTTTGTGAAGGTATCACTACAACTTGCTGTTACACTGACTCTCCTTCGGTGATTATGATCTCAGCAAGCAGGGGGAGAGATGAACTTTAGGAATAAAGTTATATAATTCAAGTATGAAAGTTAGAGAACAGGCAGAGTCAGTAACTTACTTGTAAAGATTCAGCAACACTTTGTCCTCCTCTCTCCCCACTCTGCCCCTCCCTTCAGCATTATTGCTACTTTATTCCACACTTGATGCTTGCAGTCTACTTGAAGGGGAGGGGTAAACAGGATGTCAGCACTTCATTTAAAGTCCTGTTCAAATGACAAGCCAGGACTCTGTACTACAGACCACGTCACTGATGAGGGGGAGTAGACAGAGAGGGGGGGGGGGACTACACAGCTTGGTACAAACTTCGCCAGAGTTGTGAAGAAACGAAAGCCACCACAGAAACGAGAAAGTAAGGCCAGCAGTTTACTAAGGTGGATTATACATTGTATAAAGGACAACGTTGTTTTTTCACTATAGTTGCCCTTAAGTGTGGACATGGGCTTACAGAAGGTAAGACGGATCTGGCCCCCTGTTTTACATATCAGGTCCAAACATTATTTACTGAATTATTTATAATACAAACAGGGACCCATAATGTAAATAAGGCTGAAATATAAAGGGCCCAAAAATTGCCTCTCCTCCCTAACAACATCAGTGCGTCTTGCTTTACAAGGTGCACTGGTAAACAGGCATTTTGATACATGTCAAGTTTGATGCTGTAAATAAAATCCTGTAGTCCACCTATGGTCACAGAGAGTGAACGTTGACGACCAAGGTTCTATTGGGCGTGGCCCCCCAATAACAGGACAGATAGTGACCCATTATTGTCATCCCCAAGTTTTCTAGATTATCTGCTCATTGCTTTAGAGAACACAGAGCTTTTGTGACTGTGGGTGCCAGAATTTTCTATCTGCTGTGCAAATCTGTTTTTTTACTGTAGTTAGTAATGAAAGAATTGCCGCCTCTGCTTACCGCCCCTGTATAAATATTACCTTGGATGAATTTGGTTAGAGATTATAATTGATTGGATGTTCCAAAACAGATGAATGAAAAGGAATGATGGTTCAAGGGAGGGTTTGAGAATAATTCTACGCCTATCAATTGCGTTATTTTAACCATATTAATATTCATTGGAACCGATCGTGCAACTGAAAACTGTGCAGTGGGCAGCAAACTGGTAGTCAGAAAAGTCAACCAATCCTTGATGGCAACTACTGATCACTGGGAAATCAAAATTACAATCACTCCTAACATGAACCATGTTTCACCTTCCCTATACCATTTCAAATACCCAATGAAAAGGAAGAACAGGGTCTATTGGTTGCCTTGTAGATGCTATTATCGTCCTGACTATGGGCTGTCTGTGGTCCAGTCCCTGGCTTTTAATAATAAGGAAGTTTTAGAGATGGTACACACGAAGCGATTGGTGGTCCCCGACCATGACGCACGTTGCTGTACGAAACAAACGCTTGGGCCGGTAACTCCGGTGCGTGTGTAGGAGCTTTATAGCCGAAAACAGTCGTTCGTTCGGAGATCCGCCAGTGGGAGTTCTTTTTTTTTTTTGGGAACGGGGGTTTCGTTTTTTCGTGTTGGATTTGGTGCCCCGACGACGTGTGTACGAGCCCTTAAGCCAAGTCTGACTAATAATCAGAATATTTAAGCTTGTTCCAAATAAGATACCATTTAAAGGCTCCTTGTGATGGTATCAATGTTATATACATAGTTGAAACAGTCAAGTTTATTCTCAAGATTATTAACAACGTATATAGACCAGCTGTCTCCCCAAATTTAGGTCACTTTATACAGGACCTGTTAGTGGAAATAAATTGTAGGTAAGCAAAAAACTATGATGGGGCCTTCCTGCTTTTTAACAGTGGTTTTCTGGGGTGAGGCTGTATCTGTATCACCCCTGTTGAGTTTACACCCATGTTGATTGTACGTCTAAGATCTATTTTTTTTTTCTCCCTAGTGGGAAAGGTAAATTAAAGTTTATTAAAAATAAATTTGAACAATTTAATTTATGTAGACGTACATGTTTGGTTGCAAATGTTTACATCGAAAACACAAACTCCCGCATGCCTTAGGAACTGTTTTGTAGAAACCACATCTTGTCTACCCTGCAAATTCCAACACATTTCTCTTGCAATGGACCCCAGTACATTATGGAATACTTTTAACACAATTGGCCAAATATGTCAAAATACGGTAAACAATTTCTGCATTTAACAAGGAAGCGTTTAATTCCATAAGCTATAGGGTATCCTAAAACCACATCCTGAACACAAGTTATTTATTATTTTTGAATAATCAAGGAGAACACTTAGGCTTATTCATGGAGGAAATCTCATTGTCCATTTCTTTAGATGGATGCCAGTGTTTATGTAATGGAGAATAATACGTAAAGGTCACTTGTAGAATAGTAGCCATCTAGCGTGCACACGTGATTAAAAGCACGAAGTGTTTCTCAAATCTTCCCCATTTTGCTTATGCTCGAAGGGGACTTTGCAAGACGATTACAAGAGGCCATCATGGATATTGGTTTACATTGCATTTTATTCTCCGGGCTCCTAGATTGATTTCTGAATGTAAGTCATTTACAATCAAAAACACGTGGGAGGACAGGCAGGGGGGGGAAATGAGGGGAAGGAAATTCCCCACCGCTTTAAACATGGCTAATTTTAAAAAAGGAATCATTATAAAAGTTAAAAGTTAATTTCAGATTACAGAAATATGGACAAAGGTATTTAGTAGAGAAAGGACAATCATAGGTTGGCCTCAAACAAGGAACCGTACATTATGTAACATAGACATAGAAACCAGGAGAGTATTGTTGTTTTTTTTAGATACAAGTATGTTGGGCCCTTGGGCCCCCTCTACAATTCAGTCTTGGAGAAGGGATTGCGTGTGTGTGCGAGTGTGTTAAGGAATGTGTACACTGAAAAAATGATGGCCCTTATTTCAATTTTATATAAAATGAATACATTTCAGCACGCACTTTCTGATGTGTTTGTGTTGTGCTGCATGACTTATACAAATTAAATCCTCAGTACTTGTTTGCTCAAGCTCAGTCCCCCATCCCTCTGCCAGGACTGTCTGACTCTCTGTGAGGGCAAGCATGCTCAGTAATCCCCTGAGGCAGCATTATGCAGAGGAAAATTCCCACCATGCATTTCACATACCAACAATCCACCATTCCAGCTACAGCAACATGCCACATAACAGAAGTGGTTTATGATAATATGCACTTGATGACAGCTGAAATATGTAATGTTTTAGATTTCTATATCTAAAAGAAAATGGGGGACACATCAATAAAAAAAAACGTTACAGTGATAGGGCGGGTAAGAATTATAGTTTCCAATAATGGGAAAGGATATATATAAAAACAAAATTTCCCAGTTGCATATCTGTTAAGAAAAAGATAGAAGTATGGACAAGGTTTGAGTGAGAACAGGTTGATTTAATCCATCCAAGATGGATGGATCTGTATTATCGAAGATGGATGGCGTTGTGTTATCTAGTCCATGATACAAGAGTTACATTCCAGGCGTCCCTTTCATTTTTACTGGTTCGAATAACAAGCCATTTCTATTTCCTGTTCTACCGGGTCTTTGATACGCATTAAGCAGCTGTATTGAAAATTGGAAAAAAAAACGGTCCTGTTTACCCTTACAGGACAAGCCTCAATTCATAAGGGCAAATTACCTTAAATGTATTATGTCTTATAATAAAACTCAATCTCCAGGTAAGGGTGGTCAAATAAATTAGACAGAGTAGTTTTTCTATTAAGAAGAAGAATATTGCTGGCACAAAATGTGTTAGGCTATAGTGAGGGTGTTTTACATTTTGAAACGTGTGGTATGTCAGAAACACTGATGTAATTTTTATACTTACAAGAAAAAAAATGTTTTGAAAGACAGTGATTTCAGGTAAAAAACAGTTACAGAACAAGTGGGTACAGGATAGGAGAACGTCCGAATCAGCAATTAGATTAAATCAGTCATGTCCTGATGCAATTCTAAATCAATATTTGAATGGGGCTAGGGTATGGAAATAATATTTGCCATATGGGCAAAACTCAATTCAGGTGGAGCCCCTCTGCAAAACGTGTGGATGGGCCCCCCCACCAGCCGCACCCCCCTTCTAAAACAGGATGTTCTTAATACATAATTTAGGTTTGTAAGTTTGTTCTCGAAACTGGAACTCAAAAACTTACCTTTTGACATCCCACTTCCTTCGATGACAACGGCTTTGGGTCAATTTCAAATGAAAAATAAAATGGGCCAAGATCCGGAGGAGTGGCAGGTAAACACCATGGGGGGCTCTTTTAGACATTTAATTGGATTGAGAGATCAAACATTACAGTCGGTCCTGTATGGAGGTGTAGTCAGGTTTCTTCTGGGAACATACAGATTTGTGTGGATGGGAACCAGAAAGTTAGGATCTACAAAAATTTTAGTATAAAATGTTTACTGACTGTAGTAAACCGTAGGAAAGGATCATATGAGTTGGTTGGGCCAAATTTACAGCTCAGGTAAATTTTATTAAATAAGCCTGAATAGTATCGACAGCTCAGACTATCTAAAATGTTAGAGAGGTAAACATTAATTCTTTTTATCCTAGATTCCTGGGGATGTTCCTTAATATTAAGGGGAATTACAAGATTGTTGTTATTGTTTTTTAGTAACTGCTCCATTTACTGTATAGGTGTCCCTTTACACAAACAACCCTTGCTTTAGTTTGACAGTGCTGGTATGCTGAACCCGTTTATACTTTTCCTGTAAGGGAACAAAGAACAACTTTGTCGCAGACAGAAATGTCATTGCATAAGCGCAAAGATGGGTACAGTATTTATTGACAAATTCCACCAAAGCAATTAGCTACAGTATTTATCATGTGGGTAATAAGGGTTTGGGAGTTTTACTTGTGCTTGGAACAAACCCATATCTCATTGTTCATCCCAGGGTTCTAGAAGGCCTCATGGGTCATGATTCCATTCAGGATTTTCCCTGTGATGGTTTTATCCAATGTTTTTGGTTGACGTGGGTTGTGTTGGCAATTTCCTTTTGCTATCGGTGTCATTTATCAGGGGTGATTCACCCGGTATGATATGACTTTTCTGTGCTCTGGCAGAGTTGTCCACAGGCAGCACATTTTAATTCATTCTTGTTGTAATAAAACACGTGTGTTGTTTGCGGAAACACGAGCAGTGTGAGTCTGAAAGGATACAAAGCTATCTCTTTTCTATTCACACCACATGGGGGAGGAACCGCGGAGTTGGTCTCTAATTCCCAACTGGAGAAAGACCAAAGTTCTTATTTGCTTGGTCTTTTCTCGGAGGGAAATATGGGAGTACGGATAAAGGCAGTTGTGTAAAGAAGGGAAAGATTTGCCAAAGCTTAATTCAATGAAAAATATAAGGTGTTGTAACTTAAGTCAATTTGTAATTTATCCATACTCAAGGATATTTCAAGAAGAAGAACAGAAATCACATACAGGGAAAAAAATATTCGTGTTTGTTCTCTCCAAACACATCTTCTTGTCAGTGGTACATTGCTTTAAATGAGTGATCTGCTTGTGGCTTTGGCGACAAAACCAATGGTTTCTCAATAATGATGGAAACGGATATTAATGCCTCCAAAATCTGTAGTTGGTGAGGGACAATTGGAGATTATACTGTATATTTCTGCTGAAATTAGGATATGCTTGGAAGTTTGTCCGTTTTGGATTTACAGAATTCGGGAAAACCCAGACAGATCAAAAGCAGGATCAATGAAAAAAAGGGAACAAACTTTCAGGGGTGGTTTGGGAATGTTTTGTTGAGGGATTACCGAATACTACGACTTTTGCCCCGTAACTGATTTTCGGATATTTTTCGGAACAAATACACCTTGCATATTCGATAACTTTTTCTCAAAAATACAACTGGAAACTAAAAAAAGTAGTTTCCGATCATATTTCTGAGGGTTATTCGAACATTACAAGGTTATTCATTGTAGGTGTTTCCGAAAATAACACCGTCATACATTCAGTAACCCTCGAAAGATACGTTCTCTAACCCGGTGGGACTGGATCCCATCTATTGCGGCCAGTTCCTGAATGGATCCGACTAACATCTGATATGGTCCACGGTAGTTGCTAAAAGTGCCACCACTAAAGACCTAGTTAAAAAACAGTATGAACAACATGTTGGGTTTGAAAGTATTGCTACAGATTTCCATTTCCCAAAACAAATGTTTTAAAGCTCCTTACCTCTACACTTTACCCGATATGAGCCCGATGTCTCCAGTCTCTCTCACCTTTGAAAGGTGACGGCATCTTCATAAAGGTCTTTCTCTTTGCAACTTGCATGTTGCACTGCAGAGGGCCAGCTTAGTTGACCAGCAGTTCATTATTGGCTGTGTGGTTATTGTCATGGCTATGATGATGCTGTTACATGGAAGAGAACCTGGAGGCAGAGAGACTGGGAGCCCCACAACATCAGGCTGCACATCAGTCTGTAGTGGTACAGGTTTAAAAAATTGAACCTTGTTGCGTTTTAGGGGTTGGTGGGGGATCTTGCTTATATAAAAATTTTGAGTGGTCAGTGGACAGTTTGATGCATGTACAAATTCATTAATATCTATTCTCTGTATGTCTTATTGTCTAAATGAACGAGTAAAGATATCACCCCAGTGATTGTGAACAGACACTATGAGCCTGGGTGGGGGGGTTGGTTATTAAAGTTGTTTTTTTTTTAATAATAGTCGCACTTTCCCCCCAACTCTCCAGAGATTCCGCATTGAAACTTATTGCCAGTTTCCGTTCCTTATCAGGAAAATTAGCAGGGAGAAAAGAGGCTCCACGGATATTAAGGGAGGGAATAATCCGTCCGTAGTTTACAGTCATTCCATTTCTCCTTTGGATTGCGCTAATACAATTCAAACAATAGCAGCACAAAAAAGGCGAAAGATTGTATAACAGTAAAGGGCAGATTCCCTCTAAAAAAATGGAAACAAAAGTCCCTTTTGGCTGAGGCCCAATGGACCAGGACCGTAACGCGTATGAAAAGCACGCATTGCATTAGCACAATGTCTCACAACCTTACCGTACATTCCGTACAACATGGCTGCGATTTGCCACAAAGTAGCTTCAGAAAGGTTGTCGTTGCAAAAAATAGTGATCGCAGCTCCAAAAACAGATGCAGCCAGTAACGTGCCATGGCCAACCAACATCGAACAAGCACTTGCATTAGCGTGTGAGAAAAAATTTGTGCAAGGTGGCTGGTCTAACCCTTCCTTTTTAACATGGGATCTTGTCTTGTATCTTAAGTGGTAAAAATTCAAGTAGTAGAAGGGTGAGAGGTTCTGATGTTGCTCACAGGCTTGTAGTAAAAGTAACGAGTCAATGGCCCTCTTCGTTCTCTAGACTATCATCTGAGTCTTTATTAGCAATTTCAAGGTGGGGAACCTGTTAGTAATTAAATTGTTTAAGGGGAGAATATTATTTACCGTATGTATTACGGCTATAGATTACATTAGAACTGTGACATTTTATTAATGGAGAGTAAACACGGAATTATACACCTTAATTGTCAATCAGCTATGTATTAGATCTCATGGACTGCCAGAAAAAATAAATATCAGCCTAAAGGCCAGACAGCAATCACCAAACACGTGGAGTTTGTGCACCTTTAGAAACTTTTTGTTGTGTGCTTTTTTTTGGTATTGGAATTATCTGTGGACTTTATAAAGAGGCTCTTTTTCAAAAATAAGTATTACATTATTCCTTTATAATGTTACAGGTATTATATAGAACTCAAGAACTTCCAATAATAATTTATTTCCCTCTGTTATAGAGAAATGTCCTATTTTTCAAGATTCTTAATGCTGTTTAAAGATAACTTTGGTCCAAAAAATGACCTTTTAAGCAAAATTGACAGGAAATGATTTGCTGAGTATTTTTGCAAGTTAATGTCAAATTTTTTTTTTTTACATAGTTTTTTTTTTGAAGAATATTTACAGTTTTAGGTGATATGGTAGCAGCCAGATCCCTGCACTGTCCGCTTCCTGATCTGAAAAACCATGGGACAGTCCCTTTCCATGTATCCGTCCTTGGGCTCCTATGGGCCCCTCCCCATGAAGCCCCCCCGTGGCCCCTCCCTTGACAGCCCCCATGGCCCTTCCACTACAGGGACCCATGACCCCTCCCCTTACTGGGACCTCAGGAACAAAACTATGATTAATAGTGTTACTTATGATCACGTTTGTGACATACCAATGACTCACAGATATTAAGATATATAATAGTGATTACTGTGCCTTTAATAAATGACCCCTAACACTTTCCAGAGGGGTGTTCTCTAGGTTTTAGTTCACCCTGAGCGAAACTTTGAAGTGCCGCGGCGAACAAAATGAAGTGGCGCTGGTTGTGAGTGGGGCCTGCACGGGCGGGGGTAGCTTCGCGGGTGAGACATTTTGGAACTGCCATCACGAGATATTTAACAGTTCCTCATAATAGACATTTATCCCCAAAAATAATTCTGAAGAACAAAAAAGAGATTGTAAACCTGCCGCCGCGTTAAGGGCAGGACTCTTTTAGAAGGGCCCCTAAAACTAACCACTTAGTCTAAACTTTTAGCCTAACCTAACAAAACGTATCTATGTAAAGGGCATGTCCACCCCCCCCAAAATAAAATTGTTACACAACACTGGCCCCCTTACAAAGACAAAGAAAAAAATCCTTACTTCATCATGTCCTTGTGGTTCTCCTGTCTGCCTCTGTAAGTGCAGAAAATGCTGGTAGGGAGCGTCAGTGCCTATTCCTGTGCCTGTATGCTGGCTAGTCTCATAAAGGTAAGAGGATGTCAGTTGAGCCTTGCCCCCCTCTCCCTCCTTCCCTCCACACTCACTCCATGCCCAGGGAGTAATGGTAGCATTAGAAGAGCTTTTGGGAACAAGCAGGGGATACCCTCCCCCACCTCCAACGCTATATTCGTTATCTTAAAAATCATGTCAATCTCTGACCTCTCAGCCAATCACAGCTGGCTTGCAGTTCTGGTGGGCAGGGGGAGCTGGACACGAACAGTGGAGGTCGAGGAGTGTCAGTAAGTAGGAGATTGGACAACGATTTTCTCGATATTAATGAATAATAGCGGTGTGGGGGGGGAGGGTATCCCCTGCTTGTTCCCAAAAGTTTTAGGGACAGCCCTTAAAGCGGGTACACCACACTAAGATTCATGAAGGAGACAGAACGGATTGCAATATTTGCATACACACGAGTACCAATGAACCATCAGGAGAACGCTCTGGGACTGTGTGTTTCCTCAGGCCACGCAGCTCCTATATTGGGGAGTCTAGCGTGGCCGATGGAAATTTTCGGGTCTTTTCCTGACGGCATGCGGGGCAGCAGTGATTGGGGGCATGGGCATATCGTAGGGTGTACCAGCTTAACCAAACCGTATTGAAAGTGCCTGTTAAACAATATCTAACACAATTTTTTAGTGAAAGGAAACTATGAAAAACATACCATCTGTCAGCAAAGGAAATCTTTGTTAAGCAATGGTGTAATCACCGAAGGACTAGAGATGGACGAAATCAACAGTTAATTCGTTTCAGATCTTTCGGGAAAGAAATCCTGAAGATCTGAAAATCCAAAACGGAAGGATTTCAATTATTTCAAATGTACGTGGGCTATTTTGATCATTTTTCAAAAATAGCCTCGAACGTTCAAAAAATTCTCTAAAATACGATGGGAGACATTTTCGAGGTTCCAATCATAATTTTCGAAGATTTTCGAACCGTTTGATGACTATTTTTGAAAATTAAACCATAAATAGCTCTGACATTTGAAATATGATCGAAAATGCGGCTTTGGAATGATCATCGGATTTCAGAAACTGAGGAGTTTTTTGTCGGCATTGGGTTGTGGTGCCAGACCCAGATCCCTATCTACTACAGAGGACAGTAAAGGTCTATACACTCTATCAGTCTGCCGTCTCAGCCTCTATCTCTCGCATTCTCTCTCTCTCTCTCATTGCAAGTCTCTATTCCTTATCTATCATATTCTCGCTTCTCTCTCTTGCTAGGTCTCTATACTCTATCTTTCAATTCTCTCTTCTTGCAGTCTCCTATTATCTTTCTCACACTCTCTGTCTCTCTGCAGTTCTCTATTTCCACATCTATCTCTCTAGCATTATCTCTCTCATATATTCTCTCACTCTATGATCACATTTTCTCTCTCTCTCATTGAAAGTCTCTACTATCTATTTCTCACATTTCTGGCTTCTCCTGTAGTCAATCATCTCGATTCTTACATTCTTTCCTCCACGGATTACAGTCTATATCTTCTATCTCTCACATCGTCTCTCTCTCCTGCAGGTCTCCCCTATCTCTAACATTCTTTCTCTTTCCTGAAACTCAAGTTAATCTCTCTCTCCTCTTATACTTTATCTACACATTCTCTCTCTTCACTCTTGAAGTCTCTATCTCTTCTAACACACGCTCTGTTTCTCCTGTAGTCTCTATCTCTATTCTCTACATTCTACTTCTCTACAAGGACAGTCTCTATCCTCTTATATCCACATTCTCTTATCCTCTCTCGCAGTCTCTATCCTCTATCTCTACACATTCTGCATCTGCCCATCTCTCTCTCTTCAGCTCTTCTCTCTTGATCTTCTCACTATATCTCTCACATCTCTTCTCTCCCCTCTTCTTGCCATCTTATCATATTCGTTCATCTCAATTACATTCTCTCTCTCTCTGTTTGAAGGGGTCTCTATCCTCTTGTATAATTTTGTCTCTCCTTTAGTCTCTATCCTCTATCTCTTACAATTCTCTCCTCATACAGCTACCGTTCTATATTCTTTATCTCTCACGGTCTTCTCTCTCGCCTTCAAATCCCCTCTATCTCTCACATTCTTTCTTTCCTGCAATCCTCAAGCTCTCTCCCTCTATCCTTACTGTCACATTCTACTCTCTCTCCTGCTAGTTCTCTATTCTCTTTCTCACAACTCTCTGTATCTCCTGCAGCTAATCCCTTTCTATCAAATTCTTCTCTCCTGCAGTCTGTAATCCTCTATCTTTCACACTCTTCGCTCTCTCTTGCCAGTTCTCTATACTCTTCCTTCTCAAAGCATTCTCTCTCTCCTACATGTCTCTCTTTATCAATTCTTATCCGTACCTGCAGTCTCCATCTTCACAATGTGATGGTACATATAATATAATATATAGACATAATACAGTGGACGGTTAAGTATATATTGCCCCATGTGTGACTGGTCCACATTTAATATTGGCCCGCCCACCCACAGTGGACAATTAACCCTTCCATTACCACATGGAGTCTGGGATGCAGTGACAGCGACTATTAAAACCCCTACATTTACCACATAGGAGTGCGATCAGTGACAATGATATTAACCCTACATTTACCACATATTAACTAGATGTAAGACTCTACGGGCCAGGGACCACATTACCTCGAGTGGCAAAGACCATGCACTTCTATGTATGTATGGATCACAGTACAACATAACATAGGGGTCGAGATCAGTGACAGTGGACTATTAACCCCTACATTGACCACATTTAGGAGTCTGAGAGTCAGTTGACAGTGACTATTAAACCAAAACATACCAATTGGAGTCTGAGATCAGTGACAGTGACTATTATTACCCCACATTACCACAAGGACTGGGAGATCAAGGGACAGGGACTATTAAACCCCTTACATTAGCCACACAGGAGCCTGAGATCTGTGACACCGTGACTATAACCTCTAACATTACATTAACCAAATAGGAGGCATGAGATTTGGACAAGTGTATTTAAACCCCTACTTACAAACATAGGATCTGAGATCCGGTGACAGTGATCATTAACCTCGACATTACCAATAGGGCCTGGAGTCGTGACAGTGACTATTAAACCCCTTCTTACCACTAGGGCGCCTGAGATCTGTGACAGTGACTACAACCCTACAATTTACCATTACCAAATAGGAAGCCGGAGATCTGTCTGACGTGACTATTAAACCCCTACATAACCACATAGGAGTCGGAGATCAGTGACAGTGAATATTAAACCCCTACATTACCACATAGGAGTCTGAGACAGTGTGAAGTGACTATAACCCCTACATTTACCACCTATAGGAGTTGAGATTCCAGTGACAGGCTGCATTAACCCCACACTTCCCACCATAGAAGTTGGAGTCACGTGACATTACACGCCTACATTTACCACATAGGAGACTGAGATCTGTGACAGGCTATTAACCCTACTAATTTTACCACATCGGAGCCTGAGATCAGTGACAGGATCCTATTAACCCACTACATACCAAATAGGGTCTGGAGATCAGTGCAGTGAATTAACTACATTG
Organism: Hymenochirus boettgeri; assembly: GCA_019447015.1. NCBI lineage: Eukaryota > Metazoa > Chordata > Amphibia > Anura > Pipidae > Hymenochirus > Hymenochirus boettgeri. The sequence goes on along the minus strand of CM033475.1, from coordinate 28,162,570 downwards.
ACCAATAGTAGTCTGAGATCAGGGTGACATTAACCCTACATGGCCAAATAGTAGTCTGGAGATCAGTGACGTGACTATTAACCCCTACATTACCAAATAGGAGTTGAGATCAGGCGACAGTGACTAGTAACCCCTAGCATGACCAATTGTAGTCTGGATCAGTGGACAATTACCCCTACCATTGGCCAATAGGAGTTGATTGAAGATCGGATGTGACATTTAACCCCATCATTCGGTCACATAGTAGTCTGAGACAGTGCAGGACTATTAACCATCACCATGACCACATAGGAATCTGAGACAGTAAACAGTGGACTATTAACTCCTCTACATCACCACATAGGAGTTGAAATCAGTGACAGTGAATATTAACACCCTACATGATCCACACAGGAGGTTTGGATTTTTTCAGGGACTTAGGACTATTAACCCCTACATCACACATTAGGATAGATCTGAGATCAGTGACAGTGACTTTAAACCCCGACATCACCACCTAGGAGTCTTGAGAGATCAGTGACAGTGGACTATTCACCCAACCATATACCAACATAGGAGTTTGAGATCAGTGACAGTGATTTTATAACCCCTAACATTACCACACGGGGTCTGAGTCAGCGACACGTGACTATTAACCCCACATCACCACATGAGTTTGAAATCAGGACAGTGATATTAACCTCTCTACAAGGCCACATAGTCAGTGGAGATCAGTGACATATATTAAACCCCTTACATGACACATAGGAGTCTGAGATCCGAACAGTGACTAGTAAGCCCTAATTTCCCCCCCCCCCCCAAACCCATAGGAGTTGAAATACAGTGGGACAGTTGACTATAACCCCTACATTACCAATAGGACGTTTGAGATTCAATGTCGGGATATTAACCCCATAATGACCACCACATAGGAGTTGAGATCAGCGACAGCGATTATAACCCCACATCACCACCTAGGAGTCTGAGAATCAGGACATTGATTATTAACCCTCCTATTACCACAAGGACGTTTGAGATCAGTAGGACTATTAACCCCTACATTACCAATAGGAGTCTTAGATTAGTTGACAGTAATTCTAACCCCACAGGCCACATTAGTCGGTCTGAGATAAGTGACAGTGACTATTAACCCTACAGGACCACATAGTAGTCGGGATCAGAACAGTGGACTATTAACCCCTCGACATCACCACATAGGCGTCTGAGATCAGTGAAAGTGACTATAACCCCAACCTTACACATAGGAGTTTGCGATCAGTGGGCACGGTGATTATAAACCCCTACATTACCACAGGGAGTCGTGATGGATCAGCGACAGTGGATTTTTAATTTAACCCCCTAAATTACCACACTAGGATGTATGAGATCAGTGACAGTGTGACTATTAACCCCTACATTACCACATAGGATTCTGAGATCAGTGACAGTGACTATTAACCCTACATGACCACATAGTAGTCTGAGATCAGTTGACAGTGACTATTAACCTTCTAAGTGGCACTAGTAGTACTGAGATAAGTGACAGGGGCTATTAACCCCTACAGACCCCCATAGGAGTCTGAGAATCAGTTAACTAGTTAATCCCTACATCCACCACTAGGAGTTTGAAATCAGTGCAGTGTAATTATAACCCCTACATTTACCCACATAGGAGTTTGAGATCAATGTCGGTGACTATTTAACCCATACATGACCCACATAGGAGTTTTAGATTCCGCGAACCGGATTATTAACCCCCTAATCACACCAAGTAGAAGTTGAGACAGTGGGACATTGGACTATTAAACCCTACATTACCAATTCAGAGTCTTAGATAGTACAGTAATTTAAACCCATACATTAACACATAGGAGTTGACGATCATGCTGATGATTAACCCTACATTACCCAACATAGGAGTTCTAGATTAGTGACCAGTTAATTTTTAACACTAATTAACACACAAGGAGTTTGAGATCAGTGGACAGTGACTTATTACCCTTAACATACCCAATAGGATTCTGAGATCGAACAGTTGCTATGATAACCCCTACATTACAACACATAGGATGTCTGAGATCAGTGAACTAGTGACTATTAACCCCTACATTACCACTAGAATAGGAGTCTGAAATAGTGACAGTGACTATTAAACTCCTGCATACACAGGGAGTTGAGATTAGTGAGAGGAATATTACCCTACATACATTAACCACATAGGGAGTCTGTTGCATGACAGTGGACTAATTAACTCACTGCCATTACCACAAGGACGTCTGAGATCAGTGACAGTGACTAAAACCTCCTGCATTACCAACATGTGGAGGTCTGAGATCAGTGACAGTGGACTATTAACACCCGACAGACCACTAAGTGTCTGAGGGATCAGTGACTATTAACCCTACATACACATAGGGAGTATGAGATAAGTGACAATGACTATTAACCCCCTACATGGCCACATATGTCTGCGACGTAAGATGACAGAGACATTAACCCCTACCCCATTTGACCACATAGGAGTCTGAGAATCAGTAAACAGTGACATTAACCCTACAATCACCACATAGGAATTGGAAATCAGTTGACAATTACCCTAACCATTACCACATAGGAGTTTGAGTCAGTGGACCAGTGACTAGTATCCCCTACATCACACACATAGAAGCTATGATCAGTGACCAGTGGGACTATTTAACCCCTACATTACCACATAGGGGTATGAGATCAGTGACAGTGACTATAAAAAACCCTTACATTACCACAATAGGCGATCTAGATTTAGTGACATGTTATTTGTAACCCCTACAATTAACAACATAGGAGTTTGAGATCAGTGCAGTGGACTATTAACCCCCTACATTTACCCACATAGGGATTTTTGAGATCAGGAAACAGTGACTATAACCCTAATTACCACATAGGAGTTTGAGATCAGGGGACAGTGACTATTAATCCCCACATTACACATAGGATTTGAGAGCAGTTGAAGTGATAATTAACACCTACATTAACCCATTGGAGTCTGAGATCGTGACTTTTAACCCTATGTACCACACAAGTCCTCCATGTTACCTCTATTGATTTGAGGATCTGCATACAAGTGGCTATTTAACAAAACCAACCCCCCACCCACACCACCACAATCCCACATATCACACTCACACATTACACAAACACACAAAACCTTTGTTAGTTCGTTGAGTCATTGTATGTGGTGTTTTGTTAATCATATAGTGCGTTTTTAAAATATTGCCAGCAGTTAAGTCTTTGTAGTACGTAAGAAACTTTTGTAGTGTCAGAAGGTAGGGCGTTGTCTTGAAGCGCTGTGGTAAGTCAATTCCTAGAACGTAAGTCATTGTAGCCACGTTGAAGATATTGTAGTGCTTTAAGTAATTGTAGAACGTTACGTCATTTGCAGCGCGTGTCAGTCTTCTAGCAGTTAAGTAGGTAGTCACGTTAAGATTATTGTAGTGCGTTAAGAATTGTAGCACGTTTAAGGTCATTGCAGCGGTCTCAGTAATTCTAGTGCTGTTAAGTATTCTAGCACAATAGTCATTGTAGCACGTTAAGATATGTAGTGCATTTAAGTCTATGTAGCACGTTAAGTTCATTTCGAACGCGTTAGTCAGTAAGCTTGTGCGGGTTTAAGTCATTGAGACAATTTTTAAGATATGGTGAGGCGAGTAAGTCATTGTTTAGAGCGTAAAGTCCATTGTAGCCAAATTTAAGATTATGTACGTGCGTTTAAGTCATTGTACGCGTTAACAGTCTATGTGGTGATAAGTCAGTGAGCAATTAAGATTATGGTTAGTGCGTTAGTCATTGTAGCGTTGTTAAGTCATTGGTATTTGATAAGGCATGTGTAGCAATTTAAGCTATTGTTGTGCGTTAAGTAGGTAGCGCGTTTAAGTATTGTAGGTCATTGTACCATTGTGGTGTTGTTAAAGGCTTCAGTTAGGGGGAGACAAAAGTTGGATACGTGTTCACAGCAGAGAATTAAGGGGGCAGAGCAAACAAAACAATACCCTATAAGCATTTAGGAAAAATGTGGATGTTTCTATTTAATGCGGGTTGGTTCTGCTGTTTCTGATGTTGTAGATCTTCTTAATGATTTAAAGGGAAAATATATTCTGAACATCAACGCTATTAGATAAAGATGCCTATATGTCCAGAGGACTTATTAAGACGTCAATAATTTTAGAACTGAAATTAACAACCTCTGTATTACTATTTAAAGCTTCCAAATCTGGTAGATACTCCAAGCTTGAATTGTTATTGCCCTTAAATACACGAAATATTTTATTACTTATTAAGCGGTCTACTATTAAACAGAGGATCTTACAGGCCCTAATAGAGTATATGGCAGCTCGTACAATGGATAAGATTTATTTATATTAAACAATTATCTAAACACCAAGTCATATTAAATATTAATGAAAATGTCCTTTCTATGCAGTTGGTCCTGTAACACAGAGAATATTTAGGAATCCATTGTAGGTAACTAGACATTCTCATGGGATAGTGTCATTGCTTTGTGTGGGATCAGTATTGGGTACACTAACCGAGTAATTTACGAGGAGATAAATAATAAAGATCAGTGGCAAGGCCATGTGGGTGCTCATGTTTCATATCTGCATTTCAGTAGGGAGGACTGATGTTTGTTTATTTATGTTTGTTTGAAGGGCAAATAAACATAAAACAGGACTGCATTGAAATATTTAAATTAAGCTGAATTTAACGTAAGGGCTACTGATTCACTTCCATTTTTGTTAAATTGATTCTGGATAGGCCATTTTTTATGACTCTCGTGTACTTTTAGATGGTTGCTACAGACAAACGCATACCTGGCGCGAAATAGTAAAACACTTCAGGAACTGGGAGAATTTATCGTCACGTTACGCGAGGCGTTCTTACGATTGGGCGGGAGAATCAAGGTTGTGGAAGGGGAAAAAGCTATTGATGATCGTCTTGGTGGTGGACACCCCGGGTTTGAATGGAGACTTGATGTGTTTGATGATATCAATTTATTTGCATGGCTGGACCAATTTTCTAAAGTGTGTATATCGTATAAACTTTTGTACGCTTCACAACCAGCAGTAATTAGAAGTTACCATGATCAGAACGAGAAGGGATCTAGGGTAATGAATTGTACGGGGGATTTGGGCTGAAAGTATTTACTAAGTAATGGAACAGATAAATAAATAGAGGGGAAATGTGTGGCTACTGTACGGTATGTAACAGTATAAATAGACCCAGTCATCTCAAAAGTGGCAGAAATCCCTAAACTTAATGCCCGGAGGTGCTATGGTTGTAAAAATGAACATGAAGATAAATAAGTGTCATGAACAGCCACTCAGTAACCAGACAGTGCAAAGAGGCTCTAAATCTCTGCCGGAGACCTTTGAAAAAACAAGCGTTGACTTTAAGGTAAGGTAACACATTTCCGGCGACATTTACAATGTTCGGTCAATAAGGTCAGAATATTGCATGCAAGAATTTTGCGAATCTCCAAAATTATGACAAAAAATTTATTCGTATACATGTTGGTAAATTGTGTGTGTTTAATTGACCAACTCGAGGCAAAGTTCATTGAAAGATTTAAAAGTGGTAGAGAAGTTTCTACAAACTAAAAAAATATTGATTAAAGTAGCGGTTATAATACTAGTTTACTGTAGTCTATGGTTGGTAACGGGGATATATAATATGGAGAATACTGGTATTATACAATACTGTAGTTCTGTGGTACAGGGATGACTATATATAATAGTGAGAATTAATGGTATAATACATTACTGTAGTTCATGGTTGGTTATGAGGAACTATATAATATGGTGAGATACTGGATATCGAACTACATATACTGTAAATTGGTTGGTACGGGGAACGTATAATCTAATATTTGAATTATGGTAGTTAATACTATACTGTTCGTTTGGTTCACAGGAGGATACTATACAACTATTGAGAATACTGGTATTAAATACATATCACTGTTAGTCTGGGTGATCCAGGGCTACTAATAATATTGAGAATAACTGGTTATTAGAACATTATACCTGTAGTTCTGGGTTGGTACAGGGTTACTATATACTAATTGAGAATCCCCACTGGTAATTAATAATATACTGTAAGTCTGGTTGGTATGGGCCGATGGATACTAGTAATTATTGGAGAATTATGTATTAATACATTATACTGCAGTTCTGGTGTGTACAGGGATTTGATATAATATTGAGAATTACTGGTATTAATACGATATACTGTAGTTCGGTTGGTACAGGGATACTATATAATATTGAGAATTACTGGTATTAATACTATACTGCTGATCTGGTTGTCCAGGGATAACTTCCGATTGCCATTTTGGAGTCGAGGAAGGAATTTCCCCCCATTTTTTTAGCTGTTTTTTTTTTTTTTTGCCTGTCCTAAGGATTCAACTGTTTAGGTGGGGTTAAACAAGGAGGGTGAAAAGGGTTGGACTTGATGGACGCATATATCTTTATTCAACTCAATTACATTGGTTAACATGATTATTCCTAGACAGTGTTTTATTTAACGACACCTTTCTATAGTCGTGGAATAATTTCAGGAGGTAAAACTCGCCCAGGCTTTTTAGCCATTAGATAGATTCAATTGATTAAACGGTGACCCTATCTAATTCGTATATCTGTTGTATCAGTTGATCAAACTGGACTTGAATGTAGGTTCCAGTGATATCTAATTGAATTAACAAACAGAATTCCATGACCTGGATGAATGAGAACTTCACAAGCATATATCTAATTTCTAGTGTATGCCCGGATTAGTCAGTAAGGAGACATAGTTGGGACAATCTAAAGATGTCTATAGAGATCTAAAATTTGGCAGCGTCTGGGGATACGTCAGTTGATTGTTGATATGACATTTATCTTTCTATGGGAAGAACACATAATGACTTCTCCGGGAAAGATAATGTCCACTGCCAGAGTGGCAGGATTTATAGTTTTCCTTGAATGAGTCTCCAGGGTAGAATGTTTTAAGGATGATCCAATAGGAATGAAAACCTGGGTAGTAAAATAAAATTTAGCCTTTTCAAAGTAAAGGACAACAAAAAGGCTTTAAGGACAATCAGAAGACTAGCAGGGAGATTCAATAAAACGATCTTATGGTGTTTCATTTGCACACCCAATCAGATGTTTGGTTTCAATGTTAAATAAAATTTGATTGGATTGGGCAAATTAGCACCATTTATAAGATTTTAGAACTTTATTTACATCCATAATAGTACGTTGGCATTATAGCAAGTAAGTGTGTCTCACTCCATAATGATGTGGTACGTGAGAAAATTACCTTACTAACACAGGTTTTTGTCTTGAGTTCTTTCCCAGACACTGTCCCAAGCCACATTGTGACACTCTGCACCCTGGACAACGAGACTTCTCCCTGAATACATTCAGGTCCCCCTTTACGTCATTGATTTCTCTTTTCTATTTAGATTCTATTAAGATTTTAAATGTATAGATTTCTTGTCTAGTTTATCTGCGACTGATCTCAGACTCCTATGTGGTAATGTAGGGGTTAATAGTCACTGATCTCAGACACTTATGTGGTAATGTAGGGGTTAATAGTCACTGTCACTGATCTCAGACTACGTCGCCCCATGGCCCCAACGATTCGCAAGCACTTGCATAGCGGTGAGAAAAATGTTGCAAGCGTGTCTATCCCTTCCTTTTTATCATGGCTCTTTGTCTTCGTATCTGTAAGTGGTAAAATCACAGTAAAGTGGGAGATCTGATGTTGTCCACAGCTTGAAGAATAGAGCTACGGCCCTTTTTCGTTTCTAGACTATACATCTGAGTCTTTATTAGCAATATTTCAATGTGGGGAACTGTTAGTATATAAATTGTTTAATGAGAATTATTTACCTGATGTATTACCGTATAGATACATAGAACTGTGCACTTTTATATGGAGAGTAACAGGGAATTATACACCTATAATTGTCATCAGCTATGTTATAGATCATGTGACTGCAGAAAAAATAAATATCAGCAATGCAGCAGAATCACCAAAAGTGGAGTTTTGTGACCTTTAGAACTTTTTTGTGCTTTTTTATGGTATTGGAATTACTCTGTGATTCTAAAAGATGCTTTATCAAAATAAGTAATACAATTATTCACTTTATAATTTACAGGGTTTAATAGAACACAATAACTACAAATATTTATTTCCTCTTTAGAAGAAATTCCTATTTTTTCAAGATTTATAATGCTGTTTAAAGGATAACTTTGGTCCAAAATGACTTTAAGCAAATTGACAGGAATGATTGCTGAGTATTTTGCAAGTTACTTTCAAATTTTTTTTTTTACATAGTTTTGAAGATATTTACATTTTATGTGTGATATGGTAGCAGCCAGATCCCCTGCACTTCCTGCTTCCTGATCGAAACCATGGGACAGTCCCTCTTCCATGTATCTCGTCCTTGTGGGCTCCTTGGCCCCTCCCTTGAAGCCCCCCGTGGCCCCTCCCCTTGCAGCCCCATGGCCCCTTCCACTCACGGGCACCCATGACCCCTCCCCTACTGGCACCTCAGAAAAAATACTGATAAGTAGTGTTACTTTATGATCACGTGTGACCTACCAATAGACTCACAGATATTAAGATATATATAGTGATACTGTGCCTTAATAATATGACCCTACACTTTCACAGAGTCAGGGTGTGTCTTAGGGTTTTAGTAACCTGAGCGAAACTTTGAATGCCGCCGCAAAATGAAGTTGGCGTGGCTTGTGAGTGCGGCTTCAAGGTGGGTGTAGCTTCGCGGGTGAGACATTTGAACTTGCCATCACTGAGATATATCAGTTCCTCAAATAGACATTTATCCCCAAAATAATTCCTGAAGAACAAAAAGATTTGTAAACCTGCCGCCGCGTTAAGGCAGACTCTTTTAGAAGGCCTACATAACCTAACTAGCTAACTTTTAGCCTAACCTAACAAACTCTCAGTTAAAGGGCATGTCCACCCCCCACAAACTAAATTTACCAACTACTGGCCCCACTCTACAAAAGAAAAAAATCCTTACCTTACATCGCTCTCGTGGTTCTCCTGTTCTGCCTCTTAAAGTGCAGAAAATGCGGGTAGGAGCTGTCAGTGCTCTTCCTGTGCCTGTATCTTGGCTAGTCTCATCAAGGTACGAGGCATGCTCAGTTGAGCCTTTCCCCCTTTCCTCCTTCCCCCCAATCACTCCATGCCAGGGAGTAATGTAGCATTAAAAGCTTTTGGGACAAAGCAGGGGATACCCCCCTCCAACCACCGCTATATGTTAATCAAAATCAGTTCAATCTCGCCTTCAGCCAATCACAGCTGCTGCAGTTCTGGTGGGCAGGGGAGCTGGACCAGAAAAGTGGAGGATCGCGGAGTTGTAAGTAGAGATTGACAACGATTTTCGATTAATGAATATAGCGGTTGGGGGTGGGAGGGTATCCCCTGCTTTGTCCCAAAAGTTTTTGGACATGCCCTTTAAAGCTGGGTACACACAACAGATCATTGAAGGATGACAGACAGATCTGCAATATTTGCATACACACAGTACCATGAACATCCTAGGGAGACGCTCTGGACTGTGTGTTTCCCCAGCCACGGCAGACTCCTTCTGTTGGAGTCTATGTGCCGATGGAAATTTTCGGTCTTTCCTGAACGGCATTCGGCAGTATTGGGGCATTATCGTTACTGTGTGTACCCCGCTTAACCTAACCGTATGAATGCCTTTTAACTATCTAACACACTTTAGTGAAGAAAACTATGAAAAAATACCATCTCAGCAAAGGAAATCTTTGGTTAAGCAATTTGGTGTAATCACCGAGGACTAGAGATGGACGAAATTCACTAGTTTAATTCCGTTTCAGATCTTCGGGAAAATCCTGAAGATCTGAAAATCAAAACTGGAACGGATTTTCAATAATTTTCAAATGTACGGGGCTATTTTCGATCATTTTCAAAATAGCCTCGAACGTTCAAAAATTCTCTAAAATACGATGGGAGACCATTTTCGAGTTTCCAATCATATTTTCGAAGATTTCGACCGTTTGATGCTATTTTTGAAAATTAACGAAAATAGCTCCGTACATTTGAAAATTATCGAAAAATGCGGATTTGGATGATCATTCGGATTTCAGAACTGAGGAGTTTTTTGTGTCGGATTGGGTTGTGTCAGACCCAGATCATCTCTACCGAGGACAGTAAAGGTCATATACACTCTCTCAGTCCTGCAGTCTCTCGCTCTATCTCTCGCATTCTCTCTCTCTCTCTCTTGCAGTCTCTATCCTTATCTCTCATATTCTCTCTCTCTCTCTTGCAGTCTCTATCCTCTATCTTTCACATTCTCTCTCTTGCAGTTCTATTACTTTCTCATCATCTGTCTCTCCTGCAGTCTCTATCCTCATCTCTCACATTCTCTCTCTCTCTCGCAGTCTCTATCCTCTATCTCTCACATTTTCTCTCTCTTCTCTTGAAGTCTCTATCCTTTCTCACATTTCTGTCTCTCCTGTAGTCTCTATCTCTATATCTTACATTCTTTTCTCCTACAGGCTACAGTCTCTATCTTCTATCTCTCACCTCGTTCTCTCTCCTGCAGTCTCCCCTATCTCTCACATTCTTTCTCTTTCCTGAAATCTCAAGTTCTCTCTCTCCTCTATACTTTATCTCTCACATTCTCTCTCTCTCTCCTTGAAGTCTCTATCTCTTCTCACACGCTTGTCTCCCTGTAGTCTCTATCCTCTATCTCTTACATTCTCTCTTCCTACAGGCTACAGTCTCTATCCTCTATATCTCCACATTCTCTTCTCTCTTGCAGTCTCTATCCTCTATCTCTACATTCTCTCTCTCTTTGCAGCCTCTATCCTCTATTCTCACATTCTCTCTCTCTTCAGTCTCCCCCTCTATCTCTCACATTCTCTCTCTCTCTTGCAGTCATCCTCTATCTCTACATTCTCTCTCTTCTGTTGAAGTCTTATCCTCTTTGTCATAATCTTGTCTCTCCTTTAGTCTCTATCCTCTATCTCTTACTTCTCTCTCTCCTAGGCTACAGTCTCTATCTTCTATCTCTCACGTTTCTCTCTCTCCTCAATCTCCCCTCTATCTCTCACATTCTTTCTCTTTCCTGCAATCTCAAGCTCTCTCCTCCTCCTTTATCTGTCACATTCTCTCTCTCTCCCTGCAGTCTCTATTCTTTCTCACACTCTCTGTCTCTCCGCAGTCTCTATCCACTTTCTCTCAAATTCTCTCTCTCCTGCAGTGTATCCTCTATCTTTCACACTCTCTGTCTCTCTTGCAGTCTCTATCCTCTATCCTTTCTCAAGCATTCTCTCTCTCCTACAGTGTCTTCTTTTACATTCTTTATCTTACCTGCAGTCTCCAATCTCTCACAATGTGACTGGTACATATAATATAATATATACTGTACATATACAGTGACTGGTAAGTATTATATTGCCCACTGTGTGACTGGTACATTTATAGGCCCGCCCACCACAGTGACTATTCACCCTCCATTACCACATAGGAGTCTGAGATCAGTGACAGCGACTATTAACCCCTACATTACACATAGGAGTCTGAGATCAGTGACAATGACTTATAACCCTTACATTACCACATATTAACTAGATTGTAAGCTCTACGGGGCAGGGACCACATTACCTCTAGTGGCAAAGCCTGCCTAGCACTTCTATGTATGTAATTGATACAGTACATACATACATAGGAGTCTGAGATCAGTGACAGTGACTATAACCCCTACATGACCACTAGAGTGCTGAGATCAGTGACAGTGACTATAAACCAAACACTACCATATTGGAGTCTGAGATCAGTGACAGTGACTATTAACCCTACATTACCACATAGGACTCGGAGATCAGTGACAGTGACTATTAACCCCTACATCCACACAGGAGCCTGAGATCTGTGACAGTGCTATTAACCTCTACATTCTACATTACCAAATAGGAGCCTGAGATTTGTGACAGTGACTATTAACCCTACTTCAAAATAGAGTCTGAGATCGTGACAGTGACATTAACCCCTACATTACCACATAGGAGCTGAGATCTGTGACAGTGACTATTAACCCCTACATTACCACATAGGAGCCTGAGATCTGTGACAGTGCTACTAACCCCTACATTTACATTACCAATAGGAGCCTGAGATCTGTGACAGTGACTATTAACCCCTACATTACCACATAGGAGTCTGAGATCAGTGACAGTGAATATTAACCCCTACATTACCACATAGGAGTCTGAGATCAGTGACAGTGACTATTAACCCCTACATTACCACATAGGAGTCTGAGATCAGTGACAGTGACTATAACCCCACATTCCCACAAGAAGTTTGAGATCAGTGACTATTAACGCCTAAATTACACAAGGAGTGAATCTGGACAGTGACTATTAACCCCTACATTACCACATAGGAGCCTGAGATCAGTGACAGTGACTATTAACCCCTACAATTACCAAATAGGAGTCTGGGATCTGACAGTGACTATTACCCCTACATGACCACATAGTAGTCTGAGATCAGTGACTTTAACCCCTACAGGCCACATAGTAGTCTGAGATCAGTGACAGTGACTATTAACCCCTACATTACCAAATAGGAGTCTGGATCAGTGACAGTGACTATTAACCCCTACATGACCACATTGTAGTTGAGATCAGTGACTATTAACCCCTACATTGCCACATAGGAGTTTGAGATCAGTGATAGTGACTATTAACCCCTACATGGTCACATAGTAGTCTGAGACAGTGACAGTGACTATTAACCCCTACATGACCACATAGGAACTGAGATCAGTAACAGTGACTATTAACTCCTAATCACCACATAGGAGTTTGAAATCAGTGACAGTGACTATTAACCCTACATGACCACACAGGAGTTTGAGATCAGAGCAGTGACTATTAACCCCTACATCACCACAAGGATTCTGGATCAGTGACAGTGACTATTAACCCACATCACCACATAGGAGTCTGAGATCAGTGACAGGGACTATTAACCCCAACATTACCACATAGGAGTTTGAGATCAGTGACAGTGATTATTAACCCCTACATTACCACACAGGGAGTCTGAGATCAGCGACAGTGACATTAACCCCTACATCACCACATAGGGTTTGAAATCAGTGACAGTGACTATTAACCTCTACATGGCCACATAGTAGTCTGAGATAAGTGACTATTAACCCCTACATGACCACATAGGAGTCTGAGATCAGTAACAGTGACTATTAAGCCCTACATCACCACATAGGAGTTTGAAATCAGTGACAGTGACTATTAACCCCTACATTACCACATAGGAGTTTGAGATCAATGTCGGTGACTATTAACCCCTACATGACCACATAGGAGTTGAGATCAGCGACAGCGATTATTAACCTACATCACCACTAGGAGTCTGAGTCAGTGACATTGATTATTAACCCCTACATTACCACATAGGAGTTTGAGATCAGTGACTATAACCCCTACATTACCACTAGGAGTCTTAGATTAGTGACAGTAATTTTAACCCCTACATGGCCACATAGTAGTCTGAGATAGTGACAGTGACTATTAACCCCTACATGACCACTAGTAGTCTGAGATCAGTAACAGTGACTATTAACCCCTACATCACCACATAGGAGTCTGAGATCAGTGAAAGTGAATTATTACCCCACATTACCACATAGGAGTTGAGATCAGTGACAGTGATTATAACCCCTACATTACCACATGGGAGTTGAGATCAGCGACAGTGATTTTTAACCCCTACATTACCACTAGGAGTATGAGATCAGTGACAGTGACTATTAACCCCCTACATTACCACATAGGATTCGAATCAGTGACAGTGACTATTAACCCCTACATGACCACATAGTAGTTGAGATCAGTGACAGTGACTTAACCTCTACATGGCCACATAGTAGTCTGAGAAAGTGACAGTGGCTATTAACCCCTACATGCCACATAGGAGTCTGAGATCAGTAACTATTAATCCCTACATCACCACATAGGAGTTTGAAATCAGTGACAGTGACATTAACCCCTACATTACCACATAGGAGTTTGAGATCAATGTCGGTGAATATTAACCTACATGACCACATAGGAGTTTTAGATCAGCGACAGTGATTATTAACCCCTACATCACCACATAGAAGTCTGAGACCAGTGACATTGACTATTAACCCTACATTACCACATCAGAGTCTTAGATAGTGACAGTAATTTTAACCCCTACATTAACAACATAGGAGTTTGAGATCAGTGACTATTAACCCTACATTACCACATAGGAGTCTTAGATTAGTGACAGTAATTTTAACCCCTACATTAACACATAGGAGTTTGAGATCAGTGACAGTGACTATTAACCCCTACATACCACATAGGATTCTGAGATCAGAGACAGTGACTATTAACCCCACATTACCACATAGGATTCTGAGATCAGTGACAGTGACTATTAACCCCTACATTACCACATAGGAGTTGAAATCAGTGACAGTGACTATTAACTCCTGCATTACCACATTGGGTCTGAGATTAGTGAGAGTGATATTAACCCCTACATACATTACCACATAGGAGTCTGAATTCAGTGACAGTGACTATTAACTCCTGCATTACCACATAGGAGTTACATCACCACATAGGAGTTTGAAATCAGTGACAGTGACTATTAACCTCTACATGGCCACATAGTAGTCTGAGATAAGTGACTATTAACCCCTACATGACCACATAGGAGTCTGAGATCAGTAACAGTGACTATTAAGCCCTACATCACCACATAGGAGTTTGAAATCAGTGACAGTGACTATTACATCATCAGAATCCTATGTGGTAATGTAGGGGTTAATAGTCACTGTCACTGATCTCAAACTCCTATGTGTTAATGTAGGGGTTAAATAAACTGTCACTAATCTAAGACTCCTATGTGGTAATGTAAGGGTAATAGTCACTGTCACTGATCTCAGACTCCTATGTGGTAATGTAGGGGTTAATAGTCACTGTCACTGATCTCAGACTTCTATGTGGTGATGTAGGGGATAATAGTCACTGTCACTGATCTCAAACTCCTATGTGGTAATGTAGGGGTTAATTGTCACTGATTTCAAATTCCTATGTGTGATGTAGGGGTTAATTTCACTGTTACTGATCTCAGACTCCTATGTGGTCATGTAGGGTTAATAGTCTCTGTCACTTATCTCAGACTACTATGTGGCCATGTAGGGGTTAATAGTCATTGTCACTGATCTCAGACTCCTATGTGGTAATGTAGGGGTTAATAGTCCACTGATCTCAGACACTTATGTGGTAATGTAGGGGTTAATAGTCACTGTCACTGATCTCAGACTCCAATGTGGTAATGCAGGAGTTATTAGTCACTGTCACTGATCTCAGACTCCATGTGGTAATGCAGGAGTTATAGTCACTGTCACTGAATTCAGACTCCTATGTGGTAATGTATGTAGGGTTATATTCACTCTCACTAATCTCAGACTCCAATGTGGTAATGCAGAGTTATAGTCACTGTCACTGATTCAGACTCCTATGTGGTAATGTAGGGGTTAATAGTCACTGTCACTGATCTCAGAATCCTATGTGGTAATGTAGGGGTTAATAGTCACTGTCTCTGATCCAGAATCCTATGTGGTAATGTAGGGGTTATAGTCACTGTCACTGATCTCAAACTCCTATGTGTTAATGTAGGGTTAAATTACTGTCACTAATCTAAGACTCCTATGTGGAATGTAGGGGTTAATAGTCACTGATCTCAAACTCCTATGTGTTAATGTAGGGGTTAAAATTACTGTCACTAATCTAAGACTCTGATGTGGTAATGTAGGGGTTAATAGTCAATGTCACTGGTCTCAGACTTCTATGTGGTGATGTAGGGGTTAATAATCACTGTCGCTGATCTAAAACTCCTATGTGGTCATGTAGGGGTTAATAGTCACCGACATTGATCTCAAACTCCTATGTGGTAATGTAGGGGTTAATAGTCACTGTCACTGATTTCAAACTCCTATGTGATGTAGGGATTAATAGTTACTGATTCAGACTCCTATGTGGTCATGTAGGGGTTAATAGCCACTGTCACTTATCTCAGACTACTATGTGGCCATGTAGAGGTTAATAGTCACTGTCACTGATCTCAGACTACTATGTGGTCATGTAGGGGTTAATGTCACTGTCACTGATCTCAGAATCCTAGTGGAATGTAGGGGTTAATAGTCACTGTCACTGATCTCATACTCCTATGTGGTAATGTAGGGTTAAAAATCACTGTCGCTGATCTCAGACTCCCATGTGGTAATGTAGGGGTTATAATCACTGTCACTGATCTCAAACTCCTATGTGGTAATGTTGGGGTTAATAGTCACTTTCACTGATCTCAGACTCCTATGTGGTGATGTTCTGAGATCAGTAACAGTGACTATTAACCCCTACATTACCACATAGGAGTTTGAGATCAGTGACAGTGACTATTAATCCCACATTACCACATAGGATTCTGAGATCAGTGACAGTGACTATTAACACCTACATTACCACATTGGAGTCTGAGATCAGTGACTTTTAATCCCTATATTACCACACAAGATCTCCATGTTACCTCATATTGATTTGAGATTCTGCATACAGTGGCTATTTAACAACCACCCCCCCCACACACACACACACCCACATACACACTCACACATACACAAACACACAAAACTCATTGTAGTTCGTTAAGTCATTGTAGCGTGTTAAGTCATTATAGTGCGTTAAATCATTGCAGCACGTTAAGTCTTTGTAGTACGTTAAGAAATTGTAGTGTCAAGATATTGTAGTGCGTTGTCATTGCAGCGCGGTAAGTCATTCTAGAACGTTAAGTCATTGTAGCACGTTAAGATATTGTAGTGCTTTAAGTCATTGTAGCACGTTAAGTCATTGCAGCGCGTTCAGTCATTCTAGCACGTTAAGTCATTGTAGCACGTTAAGATATTGTAGTGCGTTAAGACATTGTAGCACGTTAAGTCATTGCAGCGCGTTCAGTCATTCTAGTGCGTTAAGTCATTCTAGCACATTAAGTCATTGTAGCACGTTAAGATATTGTAGTGCTTTAAGTCATTGTAGCACGTTAAGTCATTGCAGCGCGTTAAGTCATTGTAGCGCGTTAAGTCATTGAAGCAATTTAAGATATTGTAGTGCGTTAAGTCATTGTAGCGCGATAAGTCATTGTAGCAATTTAAGATATTGTAGTGCGTTAAGTCATTGTAGCGCGTTAAGTCATTGTAGTGTGATAAGTCATTGTAGCAATTTAAGATATTGTAGTGCGTTAAGTCATTGTAGCGTGTTAAGTCATTGTAGTGTGATAAGTCATTGTAGCAATTTAAGATATTGTAGTGCGTTAAGTCATTGTAGCGCGTTAAGTATTTGTAGTCATTGTAGCCATTGTGGTGTGTTAAAGGCTTCAAGTTAGGGGAGACATAAAGTTGGATACTGTTTCACAGCAGAGATTAAAGGGGCAGCAACACAAAACAATACTAAGCATTTTAGAAAATGTGATGTTTCTTTAATGCGGGTTCTGCTGTTTCTGATTTGCTGTAATCTTCTAATATTTAAAGGGAAAATATATTCTGAACATAAATCTGTCTATTAGATAAGATTGCCCTATATGTCCAGAGACTTTAATACGTCAATAATTTTAGAACTGAAATAACAACCTCTTTAGCTATAAAGCTTCAATCTGGTAGATACTCCAAGCTTGATATTGTTATTGCCCTTTAAATACCAGAACATATTTTATATTACTTATCAGCTGTCTACTATAAACAGAGGATCTTACAGCCCTAATAGAGTTATATGGCAGCTCGTACAATGGATACAGATTTATTTATATTAAACACAATTATCTAAACCCAAGTGCATTATTAAATATTAAGAAAATGTCCTTTTCTGCTATTGGTCCTTTAACAGATAATATTTAGGAATCCATTGTAGGTAATAGACAATTCTCATGATGAGCTGTCATTGCTTTGTGATGGATCAGTCTTGCTGTACACTAACCAGATTAATTCTACGAGGAGATAAATAATAAAGATCAGTGCAAGGCATTGTGGGTGCTCATTTTCATATCTGCATTTCAGTAGGGAGACTGATGTTGTTTTATTTATGTTTGTTTGAAGGGCAAATAACATAAACAGACTGCATATAAATATTTAAATTTAAGCTGAATTTAACGTAAGGGCTACTTGATCACTTCATTTTTTGTTAATCTGATCTGATAGGCCATTGTTTTTTACTGATCCTCGTGTTACTTTCTAGCTGGTTTGCTACACAAACGCATACCTGTGCGAAATTAGTAAAACCTTCAGCAACTGGGAGAATATTTATCCTAGCGAGTTCTACGTTTTGTGGGGGTAATAAGCTTGATTCTAGTTTGGTGGTGGACACGCCCTTTAATGGGATGATGAGTATCAATTTATTTGCATGGCTGGACAATTTTCTAAATGTGTTATTAGTATAAACTTTGTGTACGCTTCACACATGCAGTACATTAGAGATACCATGATCAGAACGAGAAAGGATCTAGTAATGAAATTAAGGGGATTTGGGCTGAAAGTTATTTACTAAGTAATGGAAAGATAATAAATAGAGGGGAAATGTGTGCTATGTACGTTATTTACAGTATAAATAGACCCAGTCATCTCAAAGTGGCAGAAATCCCTAAACTTAATGCCCTGGGTGCTATTGGTTGTAAAAATGAATGAATAAATATAAGTGTATGAACAGCCAATCAGTAACCAGACAGTGCAAAGGCTCAAATCTCTGCAGACCTTTGAAACAAGCGTTGACTTTAAGGTCAGGTATACACATTTCCGGACATTACAATGTTTCGGTCAATAAGGTCAGAATATTGATGCAGAATTTTGCTGAATCTCCAAAAATTATGACAAAAATTTTACTTAACATGTTGGTAAATTGTGCTGTGTTTAATTGACCACTCGAGGCAAGTTCATTGAATAGCTTTAAAAGTGGGCTAGATAAGTTTCTACAACTAAAAAATATTGATAATTACTGGTATTAATACATATACTGTAGTTCTGGTTGGTACGGGGATACTATATAATATTGAGAATTACTGGTATTAATACATATACTGTAGTTCTAGTTGGTACAGGGATACTATATAATATTGAGAATTACTGGTATTAATACATATACTGTAGTTCTGGTTGGTATGAGGATACTATATAATATTGAGAATTACTGGTATTAATACATATACTGTAAATCTGGTTGGTACGGGGATACTATATAATTAATATTAAGAATTACTGGTATTAATACATATACTGTAGTTCTGGTTCATCCAGGGATACTATACAATATTGAGAATTACTGGTATTAATACATATACTGTAGTTCTGGTTGATCCAGGGATACTATATAATATTGAGAATTACTGGTATTAATACATATACTGTAGTTCTGGTTGGTACAGGGATACTATATAATATTGAGAATCACTGGTATTAATACATATACTGTAGTTCTGGTTGGTATGGGGATACTATATAATATTGAGAATTACTGGTATTAATACAGTTCTGGTTGGTATGAGATACTATACCACTAATACAATTGAGAATTCCTGGTATTAATAATATACTGTAATAATATTGAGAATTACTGGTATTAATACATATACTGTAGATCTGGTTGATCCAGGGATACTTTCCGATTGCCATTTGGAGTCAGAAAGGAATTTCCCCCCCTTTTTTAGCTGTTTTTTTTTTTTTTGCCTTCCTAAGGATCAACTGTTAGGTGGGGTTAAAAAGGAGGGTGAAAAGGTTGGACTTGATGGACGCATATCTTTATTCAACCTCAATTACTATGTTACTATGATTAGTTCCTAGTACAGTGTTTATTTTACGACCACCTTTCTATAGTCGTGGGAATGTCAGGAGGTAAACTCGCCAGGCTTTTTATACATTAGATAGATTCAATGATTAAACGTTGACCCTATCTAATTTCTATATCTGTTGTATTCAATTAGAGGGATCCCTGGACTTGAATGTAGTCCAGTTGATCTAATTGAATACAACAGATATACCATGACCTGGATGAATGAGAACCTTCACAAGCATATATCTAATTTCTAGTGTATGGCCCGGATTAGTCAGTAAGGAGACATAGTGACTCTAGATGTTCTATAGATGATCTATAATTTTGGCAGCGTTAGGGTGATACTGTAGGTTGATCTGTTGATATGACATTTATCTTTCTCTATGGGAAGACACATAATGACTTCTCCGGGAAGATAATGTCACTGCAGAGTGGAGGATTTATAATTTTCCCTTTGAATAGCTCCAGGTAGAATTTTAAGGATTGATCCGTAGGAATGAAAACTGGGTAATAAAATTTTAGCTTTTTCTAAATTAAAGGACAACAAAAGCTTTAGGACAATCAGAAGACTAGCAGGGAGATTCAATAAAAGCTCTTATGGTGTTCATTTTGCACTAACCATCAGATGTTTGGTTTCAAATGTTAAATAAAATTTGATTGGTTGGGGCAAAATTGCACCATTATACGATTAGAACTTTTATTTATCTCCCTAATAGTACGTTGGCATTATAGCAGTAATGTGTGTCTCACCTCTCATAATGATGTGGTACTGAGAAATTTACCTTACTAACACAGGTTTTGTCTTAGTTTCCCAGACACTGTCCAAGCCACATGTGACACTCTGCACCCTGGACCACGCAGACTTCTCCCTGAATCATTCAGGCTCCCCCTTTACTTTCATTGATTTTCTCTTTTCTATTTAGATTCTATTTAGATTTAAATGTATAGATTTTCTGTCTAGTTTATCTGCGGGGGGGGTTTACTATACATTCTGCTTTATAAAAGATACATTTTTCTATATTTCACTGCATGTACAGAATCTTTCTTCTCCATTTCTATTATGTAGTTTCTGCCTGTTTATTACCAGTTAAAGGAGCTGCCTTACTGCTTCAGGAATGAATATGACAGCTCCTCTTTAAATGGCATGTCCACCCTTAATACAAAAACTGGTCAATTGTCAGTTACCTGCCCCCAGCTGATTTATTTTGCACATTATTACCTGTATTAGGGCACGGCCACACTGTGCTGCAAACGCAATCGCACACGGAATCGCATGCAATTTCGTGTGCGTTTTGATGCGTTTGCGCATGCATTTTTTCAATAGAAATAGAAAAATGCATGTGATTGCGATTAATGCGGAATGCTAATCACAAGCGCCCTGAAAACCGAATTACGGTGCTTTGCCGCGTTTTTAATGATTGAAAAAAATGCATGCGCAAACGCAGAAAAAACGCAGCAGTGTGGCATAGCCCTTATTAACCAGATATTTATGGATAATTATTGTGCCATTCTGGCAGAGTAAGCTGCCTCCTCCCTCCATGCGTCAATCAAGGCTGTGAATGCTGACATCACAACCAATGATTGACTGCTGTTCCACCTGCTGCCCTCTCTGCACATGTTCAAGCTTATAAAAAGCTTATCGATCCGAAGTAGGAGTTTGATACTTTGCTAGAAAGAAATATAGAACATTAATGAAATATTTGGTTACAAATGCATGTACTAAACTGGTAAAAATCACAGTTGGGGTTGCAGGCAGGTACGGTAAAGTAGGGTGGACATGCCCTTTAATTATCAGAAAAGATATTTTCTATATCTTATAACGGTCATGAAATATAAACAGTTAAAAGGAAAACCTCATATTGACATTCATCCTCAAGTGCCATTAACTCATCCAGACTACAACACATTTGTCAGGATCAGATCAGTACAGAGACTTGTTTCGAATTGTAGCATCAATGGGAATCATTTATCAAAGTGTCCATGCAGGAACTTGGGAGACACAGATAAGAGCATACATTAAGGTAATGCAGCTTGTTGGAATCACCCTGGGAGCGTTAAGGGATATAGTAACTCATTAGATGTTCATTTAATAAGGTATCTGAGTTCTGCTCTGCTTGAAGCTGGAGGCTCAGGGGTTAGTTCAAGAGTGAAATCGGATTTACTCAGGGAAATTCAGTGTAACATTTTAATTGCATGTATGTATTAATTGTAGTCTAGATTTCCATGTGCTGTCACCATTTCCCTCTTCTGAAATGAATGGAAAAACATGTTAATTAGTGCATTTAGGGCAGGTATCAAAACAAGGAATAGAGTTGATCTCCTAATTAACACGTTTCCTGTTTTTTGTTTTTTTTAATTTAGAGTGTCAATTCTCAATTTCTTCAAAATTACAAGCTTATATACACTATATACACTATAGTTCTCAATTGCTGCCTGCTAAGAGCTGAAAGATGTAGGACTAACCTGTTATGCAGCAAAATGTTCTTCTCTTGCATCTGCCTCTCAAAAGGTTTCTTGCCCTCTTTCCAAGCTTTTTTCCAAGCTTGTACATGCTCAGAGGAGACAAGCAAACAGCAGGCATTGGCTGTTACTCATGACTGACAGCTGCTAACCGCAAGGGCCAGAAACAGAACATTTTTGCTGCATAAAATGTTTGTCTTACATCTCAGCTTTCTAACTTATCAGTTTCAGGGGTTTACCTACATATACTTTTTCTTGATTGGTCGACTTTCCCTTTAATGAATTTCTTCCATTTTTTTTTCAGTTTCATTTGTTTACAATGAGCGTTCTTTTCTCTCTCTAAAGCCGAGAACCATTTTGTGACAAGCTCTAAAACCTGCAACGCTTGTGATAATTGGATTTTTCCCCCGGTTTATTGGCGGCAGATTTGTAACCACCTGAGACATTGGTATAGCCTTCGCTTTCAATAAACCAATTAGGTTACTGAAACCTATTTTAAAAAATGCACACAGAGTTACGTTCTACTTGTATTAACCACAAGTGGGATTGCAGTGAGTGTTGGTCCAAAGAGATACCATGTATATATGTTGGGTTATTTTAATGTTAGGGAAAAAACAAAACAACAAATAATATATCATGTTGTGTCTATTAATATAATGCACTATTGGTATTATGGACAACCTTATAAGTTAAATGAGCTCAGTATTTTACTGGTCCTTTAAAGGGCATGTCCACCCCCAAAACTATAATCCCCCCAACTACTGCCCCACAATGTAGTGTAGTTTAATCCTTACCTAACATCCCGCTCCATAGGGTTCTCCTGTTTCCCCCCTTAAGTCCCAAAAACTGCCCCCAGGAGGCTAGCAGAGTCCATATAGGACTCTGCCTCCTACCTGGCCTCAGGTGGATTTTTGCCATGCGTACTGCAGCCCTTCTCCCCCTCCCTCCCCCTCCCTCTCCCTCCCTCCCTCCCTCTCCCGATTCCCTCCCCCTAGCATTTAACCCTTTTAGTATAGGCTTCCCACTGGTCCCCCAGCCCCAACCGCATAATTTTTATTTTAAGAAAGCTCCCCAAACTCTTACTTACCTCTCCTCTTCCTCCGCTGAAGTAAGCTGCCGGCAGCCGCGTCCGTGATTGGCTGCAGCTCAGCCAATCACAGACGCGGCTGCCGGTCCTGCCCCTCTGCTTGCATTTCTCGCAAGCAGAGGGCCGGGACGCGGCGGAGGAAAGAGGGAGGTAAGTAAGTATTTGGGGGGCTTTCTTAAAATAAAAACTATGCGGTTAGGGCTGGGGGACCAGGGGGAGCCTATATTAGTTTGATTTAAGGTGGACATACCCGTTAACACTGATGACACACCAAGTACTGTTATAAAGATATATTGTATAGGATTTTTTAATTGTAGTGAATGCTGAATACATTTTGTCAAATCAGGTTCTAATTGCGCCCATAATGCAACGATACGTATTATTTACACACAATATGATCCCGCTATCTTATGAACGGTATTGGTATGAAAAATCAATCATGGTCTGATAATGGAATATAAGGGAACACTGAATATCCCGATATAGTATGACCAGGATTAATGTGTGGATGGAACCTAAAAAGATAGATTGGTTGGTTTCCTCCTTGTAACCCAATAGGGTCGCTACTGTAAAATATAACTTGTAAAGTGCAACTTCAATAGATTGGACAATCTAAATCAATGCTATGATCAGAATGGCAGGTATGACCAACGCACTACTGTTTTGGTGCATTATTTTCCCAGCCTTACTAATGTATTTTATTGTGAGAGACAGGAAGGATAAATACCAGTTATTTGACTTTTTATTTAGTTTGAATGGAATGATTGAGGAAAACAAGAAATAATCAGGGAGATTCAATAAAAGTTATTGTTTAAAATGGTGCTAATTTTGCCCCAACCAATCAGATGTTAGCTTTCAAACGTTAAATAAGATCTGATTGGTTGGGGCAAAATTTGCACCATTTTAAACGATAAGAACTTTTATTGAATAAACCTGATAGTGTATAGCATGATAGAGCTGGTGTATCAGTATGGAGGTATATCAATCCCCTGTTCATATCTCCAGAGATAGCATGATAGAGCTGGTATATCATATGGAGGTATAGCAATCCCCTGTTCCTTATCTCCAGAGATAGCATGATAAGAGCTGGTATATCAGTATGGCGGTTAAGCAATGCCCTGTTCCATATCTCCAAAAAAAACCTGATAGTGCTGGTGTATCAGTATGGAGGTATAGCAATCCCCTTTCCTATCTCCCATATCTCCAGAGATAGCATTATAGCTGGTGTATCAGTATGGAGGTATAGCAATCCCCTGTTCCATAATATCTCCAGAGATAGCGGGATAGAGCTGGTGTATCAGTATGGAGGTATAGCAATTCCCTGTTCCTGTCTCCAGAGATAGCATGATAGAGCTGGTGTACAGTATGGAGGTATAGCAATCCCCTGTTCCATATCTCCAGAGATAGCATCATAGAGCTGGTGTATCAGTATGGAGGTATAGCATCCCCTGTTCCATAATATCTCCAGAGATAGCGTGATAGAGCTGGTGTATCAGTATGGAGGTATAGCAATCCCCTGTTCCATGTCTCCAGAGATAGCATGATAGATCGGGTTAAGTATGGAGGTATAGCAATCCCCTGTTCCATAATATCTCCAGAGATAGCATGATAGAGCTGGTGTATAAGTATGGAGGTATAGCAATCCCCTTGTTCCATAATATCCCAGAGTTAGCATGATAGAGCTGGTGCATCAATATGGAGGTATAGCATCCCTGTTCCAATATCTCCAGAGATACATGATAGAGCTGGTGTACAATATGGAGGTATGGAAATCCCATGTTCCATAATATCTCCAGAGATGTGTGATAGAGCTGGTGTATCAATATGGAGGTATGGCAATCCCCTGTTCCATGTCTCCATAGATAGTGTGATAGAGCTGGTGTATCAATATGGAGGTATGGAAATCCCATGTTCCATAATATCTCCAGAGATAGTGTGATAGAGCTGGTGTATCAGTGATGGAGGTATAAGCAATCCCCTGTCCATGTCTCCATAGATAGCTTTATAAACCAATGTCACCTGAGCATCCTAGTAGACTAGCCACATGAAGATGTAACCTTCCTAGAATTAAACCAACTAACTGTATATATTGAGATAAAAACAACCAATCATTACCGTCCTAATAAAAACAGATGTAACAGATGTAACCTTTCCCTCTTCTCTAGATAGGAACAGCAGGTGCTGTTGGGAAATGATGTGACATTGGGCAAGTGGCTGTACAGGTTCCATTAGATTTCTCCAGTATAACCATTCTTAGGGTTAAGAGTTGAACTTAATGGACTGTCTTTATTCATCTTGTTACCATATGTTACCATATTACATTGTGGTCTATTACTGTCATTGTACCTCTCTAAACTTCATCTTAGAGACAGATTGATTTCTACACCTTCTCTCATCTTTCCTAAAACCCACCTGCAGATTGACAATGCCTTACACAACTTGTCAATAAGGTTCGAGCGAATAAAGGGAAAGATGAGAATTAAATCATGACTGAGGGTCAAAGCCATTTCCTTTTTTGAATAAAACCATTATACGGTGTCTGAGATTAACACCCAGATGGACTTGTCTGTGCACAGTCATTTCTACATATATGGTTCCTTTGACATTCACTGATGTAAAATGGGGATCTGGGGCATCTATTCTATAATTATGCAGGATGCTATGGGATAGTTTCAATAGCTGCTATCCACATTCCTGTTACTGTAGTTCAGCCAGAGCCATAACAAACAAACTGTTTCTCCAAATCCCCTGTTTAAACTGTATTGTAAGCTTCGCCCCCACCTCAGTCTGAGTTCTATCCAATGGGAAGAAGTGTTTTTTGCAGAATGCGCCTTCCCATTGGTTAGGCCCTGCCCACAAGGGGGTGGAGCACCAATGGTACGTTGTTAATTAGGTAGAACCAAAGTCTGCTTATAGGTTTAAGGCTCATTAAAAAATAGCAGGGGCTTTTTCTTTATCGGGATTTTGGAGCTTTGATTGTTTTTTATTTTTTGTTTTTTTCCTTGGGTATAAATAGGAGGTAACAATCCAACCACCATTAATGTAATTGGTTTACAAGGGGTAAAAGGAATTGACGGAGTTTCTAACATGTAAATGTGTCTTCCAGTCTTCCATCTCATTTATCTGTTAATTAATATTAGTAGATTTACATAAAGTTCTGACAACTCGTCTTCCCAGGAGAAAAAGATAAATGGCTAATCTGTGTTTTTCAACACCAATGACCTACAGGTTCCTTTGTCTACTGTATGTTTCATTGATAGAATGAACATCAGCTTGGGAGTGGCTGAACCAAATCTGCTGCTCTGGGTTTGTGGGTGGATATTAGCTGGGGTGGAAGGGTGGCAAACAAGTTAGATTCTGATTGGCTGTTTGAGTGATTCATGAGTATCTTATTACTCAGTTGCACAGTTTTCAGGAAAATTACATTAGATAGACCAATATATATTATATAATATATATATATTAATATATATATATATAATAATTATATATATATATATATATATTAAGAATCCTTTTAATGTAATCAGAATAGAAGTCAAGATTTTGGGTGTTTATAGAAGCTCTGTCCCTAAAGAGATAGTGTTTCTTCAGATGCTCCACAAGAGATAGACCAAGCAACAATAAGTCTAACTCTTATGGACCATGCCCGGTTATATAAGGAGTTGTTGCTCCACCCCCTTGTGGTCCAGGGCCTAGCCATAAAGCATAGCCATAAAGAAACCTGCACATCTCTCTAATAGAAACACATGGTAACTGTTTTAATTTTCTCTCCTTATAGATGCAAAGTGGAAGTTACAAAGGAAAGTGTCAAGTTATGTACCATGGGACCAGGGAAGGTATCGGAGAGCTCGCTATTTGTACAACTGCACCCGAACAGCAACCGTCAAAAGTAAGACATTTTCCCTTATGTACTGCTGGCACATCTGTGGAATATTTCTTGTTCTGCTATAATTATCTGACATTTTTGGCTGGTTTCATGCGACTGTATGTAACAAAGTTTTTCAATTATCCAGCAGGTAAAAAACAAGTGCCAGTGTAAAGTTTGCCAAGGAGTGCATAGCTAACATCATACGGGGTGTGGGGTATTTCCAGTTATTTCCACTGTTTTACTTTACCTTAAAGAGTTAAGTGGACCAAATACCTAGGCCATTGGGAACATGTTGATAGTGCCCTGTCTGATAATTGGTTGATCAAGCTGAAATATTACTGTCCAATCATTTTTGGCAAGGTTTTGCCATAAGACATGTTGGAAATTTCGGCTAGTTATCTAGTTTTGATAGGCCGCACCATTGGTGGGCGGAAATATTGAGCGGTTTACAGGTCTACACATTGGCTGATATTTGACCTAATTGACTGACACAATAGAAATTTTTGTTTATCAGGCTGAATGGCAATGCAATTGGTCACACAATTATAGCCAGTAACAACAGATCCCATTGGATATTAGGTTATCAATCAGTGTCTGTCTGAAGGGAATATTGGCTGGTGTGCACACAGCTTTAGTGCACGGAACTCAAACCCCCATTCCATCGCAGAGGTGTTATAATGTTGCATGCAAGTAGCTTTTATGCCCCCAGCATTAGGACTAATGGATTGACAGATAACTGTTATGCTCTGTTAAATACAATGGTTTTAGAGAAATAAGGATCACTATGTCACTATCTGCTGATTACACATGTTCAGTATGAACACTCAAGTATAAATGCTGGTTAAATATGCTTATTTTTTCTCTAATTTTTGTTTAGAAAAAATTTCGTTTAAATAAAATGTTACATTAATCACGGGAATAGGAATGATAAATAGCAATGTTAATATATGTCAAAGTGAAAATGTCAGGCTGCTGATTGGAAGTCAAGTGTGCAGTGACCTCTCTGTACCGAACCTGTCACGGGACTGGGCTCTGGAGTCCATATTCAGTGGGTTCATTCTAATGCTCTGCTGAGGTTATATTATCAGCTCAGCACCATGTGGTTCTATATGTCAAGAGTTCTGACTTCTCGGCTCTGCGTAATAGAACTTTAACATGCATTAGTCATATATATAGATTGTGAGAGATGAAAGACTGACACAATACACAAATTCATCTCTGCAGAGATCAATGACTGCGGTTAAATTAAAATGATAACCGATGTAAATGTGCGGGATGTCACGCTCATCAAGCAATCTGATGTAACGCCTACATCAATTGTAATGTTTAGAATTCCTGTTGGAATGTTATAGACATTAATATACAAAATGACATCAGTTGTCCTTCAAAGGTGATAATGACAATAACATATTTCCAGTAAAATGAAATGAAATTAGGATTTATATGGGTGAATCCACAGGCTTCTCGTTTCTATTTATTTTACCCATTATCATGTCCTTTCCATAAACTCGTGTAACACTTTTATTTAAATCCCTTGTCCATCACTAAAATAAGATATTGATGGAAACCATTTTCTTCCCGAATATTTACATTGTCTGTACCTGTATGTTAATGCGATTGCTGCATGGAGAGAGATCTGTTCCTTCAGCAGAGGCACTTCTAGGGTTTTGGCTGCCTGAAGTGTGGCCATCACTGTGTTAAATTGGGTGGGGCTTTCTCGTGGCTGTGGTTTGTTAGTAGGCGTGGCTAAACAATTTTGAACTATCACATCGGTATTTAAAAACAATTCCTCAGACAGTCAATTAGCAATAATGTAAATGACTAGAAACAGATATTCCATCCTTTTCTCAAACAGCTTGTGTTGCCATTACCATATTGCTCCTTTCAGGTTTTTTGTGCTCATCAAAATAATTTATTTTATAACCTGCTATACATTTTTTTAACATGCTATACATGTTGGTTCAATTGTTACAATACATTAGAAATACCATGTTTTCTGCAGTATAAAGATTTTAGCCAAAAGATTTGTAAGCCTGCCACACGTCATAACTGTTACTAGGGGAAATTCTTTTTTTTCTTGACGTCAAGGGGGAAAAAAAACATTCCCTCCCCCACTATTGCCTGTCTGTCACCTTTCTTCTTCTGTCAGGCCGCCTGAGACAAATGCTCACTCTGCCTAATAGTAGATGTGTCCCTGTCCTTCAGTAGAGAACTGGGACTGGGTGTGAGCAGTTGTGGCTTTGCCCATAAACTTACCTATCCCGATGGTACATTAGAGGATTGATGTATGTATGGGCCCTTTTTAGGCGAAAAAGTTGACATCTTTCCGCTTCATAACTTACATAATTTTCCCTGTCGAAAATATCAACATCTGCATCTAAAAAGCTTTGAACACGTGGCAAAATGCCTGACGGATTATCAAACAGCTCCCGACCAAACGCATTTACATGGACGATTGTTGCTCATGCGCCTTTCATCGCGAATATCTCAGGCAGCATAAGCATTTATAAGAGGTAAACTCCCATACAAGCTCTAATAGGCCCTTAGGGACCAGTATTCAGAACAGAACAGGATGTTTAGCAGTGAAGTGGTGAGTGTCAGTCATTAATAGATTTATGCTCAATGAATTAGAAACATAGTGCAGCTAAGAGAGGTTACTTTGATACCCTTTACTAGAAACGTAATGTTATGTCTTCAATAGCCGTCCATTTAACTGAGATGTTTATTACCTTATATTGTGCTATTACCGGCTATAGTCCGGTTTAAAAGGATAGCTAATGGCTAAACTCAAATTATTGGCAATAAACTGCTGTTTATGTAGCACCAGTGACAGGTCAGTGAAACATTTCCCAATATCAAGTCCTGGGTTACTTCCCCTTCTTAGTAAAAGGTAGATACAGGGCTATTTTGGCATCCTTGTAGTCAGCAAAATGTGCACAAACAACCTATCATTAATATGGTTGGATATTCAGTTACATCCAGTTTTCTCTATTACATGACACAGTGTTTATTACTTGTAGTCCTTTTAAAACTGCAGCTCTCAACGTCTCCGAAGGTTGTGCATTGGGAGACTGGACATCCTGCTAATTACCATTGTGACTGGAGCATCTGTTGCCCCTAATTCTCTCCCTGGACAGATGATAGGTCCATTCGCCTCTCAGATGGTAAATACAAACTAGTGATAAATGATTCATCTTCAGGGCCCAGCTGATTCAGATAAAACTCCCAGACTGTCAGAGTTAAATGTGTTAGCCGCCCCGAATCACAGGCACTGACCCGAACCAAGAAGGCCAAGTGACGCATTACTGTCTGGGATTGGAAATAAAATATAATCACACAGTGGGACCTTCTCTTCTGTGCCATTTAGAGAGTTTCAACTTTAACTTGGCCTTGCTAAAAGTTTAAAAACAATTATATTATTATTATTAATTATAATTATTTCTCAGCACCTTCTCTGTCTCCCAGCATTCCCTTGTGTTTGATTGACACTCCATTAGAAATGACCCTTGATCGTTACTGTACATGTATGAGATTTAGCGAGGACGAATGATCCTTGTGCTGTTAGATCGGTTAATAACGTCTGGAATACTGTGTGTTTTATAAGGAGATACACCTCGTGGATATATTACTGGTAAAGGGGCATAATAGATTTTCTGTTTTATCTTGCAGGGAAATGTAGTGGGTTAGAGATCTGACAATGTTGAGAATAGCAGTTCAGCAACTCTGTTTGTAGAGCTGTGCAGGAAATTTAGTGATTTTTCCTTTTATTCATTTGTTTTATATTGATTTGCGGATTGCATCTGAATTCTATATTAACTAGACAGGATAATGTCTGTTTAATCCATTGGTGCTCAAGGCATGGCCATGTGCGGAGGCTGGGCGTGTCATGGTAGGCGATTGGAAGTCTTGGAGCTGCCATATTGCTTGTTGTCAGCATTTCTTTAACTCTCCTTCAGCTCTCAAGCAATGTTCCTTAATATTATATGGGCTTTGTGCCCCCATATTTCTGTGTCTTAAACACCACATTACATGTAATTCATTACCCAGATGTCCCAGATGTCCGTGTGCACTTTGTTTTAACCTGTGCATCAGGCCTGCTAAGTTGTTTGTTGCGTCCATGAGCCCCCCCATCTTAG
Source organism: Hymenochirus boettgeri (assembly GCA_019447015.1). Lineage (NCBI taxonomy): Eukaryota > Metazoa > Chordata > Amphibia > Anura > Pipidae > Hymenochirus > Hymenochirus boettgeri. The sequence goes on along the minus strand of CM033475.1, from coordinate 28,131,088 downwards.
AGGGAAAATGGCTCTCACGTGTCCCTTAAAACCCGCACCCCTATCCTGTACTAATAGTCTGCCATAGAACGCTGAAAGTTTTTTGCCTGTGGACGGTTCCGTTCATCGGGGGCGATGTGCCATAAGTAGTGTGATGTCTTTCCAGGGTCCTTTCGGTAAATGCTCCTGTCAGGTTCCAAATGCTCCGTCGCTATTCCATGGGCTCGTGATTTAAATCTAATGAAAGCTTCGAAGTATTTCGCCTCTCTCTCCTGTCCCTTGCTCCTTCCGTCGCATACAGAATATTTACTTCTATTTGCTTGAAAAATATGTCGACCTCTTCAGATCTGTGAGATGCGGTGAGGCGACAAGTCGTCCTTTGGGATCGGAATAACTTGGAGTTTCAGAAACTTTATTTCTAAATTGTCTCCATGTCGAACTCGTTAAAAGAAGTTGGTTAGAAATGTACAGAGCGGTTACAGTTAGAAACTGGAGCTACTTTATATTTCTTCCCTTCACGCTTTTCAGTTGAATTTCCTATTTTTATTACAGGGATGAGGAAAAGTCTTAGATATTCTGAAAAGCATTCTGACAGATTTAAGGGAAGTATAGTGGAATAAAAAAAATTATTTTAAATTATTTATCTATATTATGGTATACATACATTACCTAGGTATTTCTACATATATTCTTCATTATTTTAAGATCAATTGATTTCATACCCTATGTTTTGCTTCTGGCCAGTAGTGTAGCAGCCTGTAGTGGTCCTTTATATTCCCAGGATGCACCACTTCCTTGGAATGTTCCCAACAGTAATTTTATACTGATTGGCTTTTGGGTGGGTCGAACACGCAGAACTAGGACCATATTAGACACTATAATCTACCCCTGTAGTGGATTTCTATGGGAGTAACGGTAAGATTATAGCCTTATAATCTACAGTTTCAGGAGGAGAAGGAAAACAGAAGCCACAGAGGGTAGGTTATAATAAATAATGCACCTTCAACTGTAAATTAAAGGTATATTAGAAGTCACCTTGGAGTTCCTTGCCCTGTATAAAAGGTACTCGGCCTGCGGCCTTGGGCTTTTATATGATACACGGAACTCCTCTGTGACTTCAATATCCTTATAATTTCAGTTGGGGTGCATTATCCACATATTAGGGGTCCTGCATACAGGAACTTAGTCAGTACTTTGACTATAGATAGACAGATTATGGTCATCAGGAGCCATCCGCGATGACCAGAAAATTGCGTGGTTTGCCTGCAACCGAACAGGCCATCGGCTGTATTGGAAACTCACGGCTCAGTTATGAACTGTCATCCGCCTCTGGCTATTTATATCCTTTATTCTGAACACTGGAAAACATCACACTCGGCTACTAAATGTTAGAGCCACTCGCTGGCTTGGCTAACAGAATGGTATAGACCATCCTTCAAATGAAAGAAAGGAGAGGGCACTGCCGTTGTTGACTGTTTTATTGCTCTGACAGGTAGCGTCAATCTCTATCATTCGCTGGTTCTGGCCACGGTCCTTTGGAACCTTATAAGATGAGCTGGAAGTTGAATAAACTCACAACAGTTTAAAATGAAAGATAAACGATAATTGTTTTATTTCCTCTGATTCCCCCCGAGCAATTTCCTGGACGTAGAGCTGCATTTTACTGCACTTATTGCCCTTTATCAGTTTTTATACACATCTCGTTCTGTGTTTCCTCCAGACTGCATGTCCACGTGTGCGCAAACCGTCAGCTGCACAAAATTATAAAAATATTCTAAATGTGAAATAAAGCTACAATATCATGCAAAATTATATTTCATATTCTCTTAAATTTGCTTAATATTTCGGATCACCGCATTTACACCATTGGACTGGACGTTCCCGGCCCTCCTTGCTTGCGTGAATTGCCAACATGCTTCATCACTTATCTGGGTGGAACTTGACAGACTATCGCTCAGGGTAGATATCCCTTCCGGAGATTGAGTACCAGCTTTGCGGTTGGGTGAATCCCAAATGGGATTTAACCCCTGGGCATAGGAGTTGTGATGCCACATTTTATCTGCGGCTGTTGTTAAAGGACAACTCACCCTCATAAGAACATCTTTTGAAAGATGGCCTCTATAAAATATGTTATATATCATAGTTTGTCCTCTGAATTCATTACTGTATGCCTGCTATCTTTCTGGATGCCTCATGGAAACTGCGAATTTAGAAACCTGTACCTGAGCCTGTACTGAGCCTGGGCATGCTCGAAAGTGGCAGACAGGGGATTAACATTCAGTCATTGCTGTGATGTCAACTGTCAAATCCATAACTGGAATGGAAGAACCAGGAAGTAGAACAGGGGAAACAGACATTGTGCAGGATTTCAGGTTAGACTTATATATTTCAGATTTCAAACTATTACCATTTAAGGTTTGGGGGGTGATTTACCTGTATGTAAGTTTTCATTTTGGGGCTGACTTGCCCTTTAAGTTCATCCCTGTGTCTTTATTCAACCTGGATAACTACGTGTAGATTTTATATTTTATGTATATATAGATGACATTCAAAAGAAGGATATTTCTTTATTTTGTTTAAATACCCCACATACGTAATACATATAAATGTACTGTATGCTAGTTTGTCTTTAAACATTTTACTCTACTCAAGGCCATTTAAATACACTTTATAAAACAGTATATTCTATTGTTAGAATATTTTTTTTGTCATACCAACAAGAAGGAGAAATATATAGAATACATGGAAGCCACGTTCCCCGAATTGTCTTTGTTGGTTAGTTTGACATTAAATAGATTTTATCGCCATCTGATTTAAACTTTGCACAGAGGCCCACTTGTAATTAATATGACTGGGCCCTGGAATTTCTCATTTAATTAAGCAGAACCCCATAGTGCTGTACAAGATGAACCAACTGGCATTTTGATTGGACAGCAGAGGGTCTCAGCGGTGTGTGATCTTAACTAGCCCATCAGAATGTTTGTTTTGTGTGCTAACTAAAGGATTGTAACACTATTTATTATGCCCCACTCAGTGAGACTGCAATCAGCATTAGGGGGAAGTGATTACAAATGGGAAATTCCACACGTTCCTTTATTTTAGGGAGATTATCTGAGCCACTGAGCCGTGATTAACAAGCTGAAATCGTACTTGAAAGCATAGCGCTTGCTCTCCGGCCATTTTATTCCACTAGTACAACCACTTGATTCGGATGGCAGCGTAACACCTTCCTGCCAGCTGTAAGCCCTATACGAACAGGCATTGTGCTTTATAAACATTAAGCACTTCATGAGCTTTTTGATAAAGCTTAAACTATTGCTGTGTGTTGAATAGAAGCTTTACACAGTACTGTGCCATATACATTTATTAAGTGTGTAAAACAGGACTACCATCATGGTGGGGATTCATTGCAGATTATGGGCAAATTCTTTAATATTTCACACATTTTTGTCGTTGTATTTTTACCAGTTTATTACAGGCATGTCTATTCAAATATTAGTTCTCCTCTTTTCTGGCAAATGTATCTGCTTCCTCTTAATATAAAAGCTCATGAGCTTTTTTTTAAGCTTGAGCATGTGCAGAGAAGCAGCAGGGGATCAACCAAAGCTGTGATGTCAGCAGCCACAGCCTTGATTGGCTCATGAAGAAAGGAGACTGCTCACTCTGCCAGAATGAGGGCAATACTTATCCTAAACATCTGGTTATTAATATATCTAATAATGTCTGAATACAGTATATCAGTTCAGTTAGTTAGGGCAGGTAACTGGCTAATAAATGGTTTTGCCCTAAAATAAGGTGTTGGGCAGGCATATTGGAAGGCACAGCTTTTTGTTCCTATCAGATCAATGGCAGTTTTGTTAATGGGGCCCCATTTGGTTGTAGAACCTGATTCCTGTCTGCCCTCGTAGGTTTTAGCGTCCTGCAAAGCTGTTTATCTGAACATGATGTGATCTCCCAGTTAGTAATTAATAGTGTAATTTGTTACATTCTATCAGTTTGACAACCATAAAGTTACCATTATATTCCATCTGTGCCCTTTGTTTTATAGTGAATCCCAACCCCACTGTCCTTCCCCTCTAAGCTATTGATTAAATACATTGTATCAAGTCATGTAGTAAATAGAGACATGAATTAATGGAGTTCATGGCCCCTAAATGCCATTACAGACGTGGAATCCGAGGGGACCCATCTGCTTCCTGTGCTGGACTTGTTTGACATTTATTAGAGTCACAGTTACTGGGAAATTGGCATCTAGTAATGATGTTTCTCCAGTTTTGCGTATCACATTTATTAACACTTGTTGTTCTAATACCCATGTACATACAAATGCCCTTTCCCTACTAGAATATTCCTAGCTTTTTATTTTCTATCACCTGCTGTTAATGATACGCTACACTGACTAAGTTTCCAGCGGCAATTCCTGGTGCTGCTCCTAGGGGAAATGAGGGCTAACTGTGCATGGGAGGTGTCTTATGTGTTTTAAGGTGTCTGCCAGCAGGAGATGTGGCTTTGTGTTTTAAGGTTCTGCCAGGCAGGGAGATGTGGCTTATGTGTTTTAAGGTGTCTGCCAGGATGGAGATGTGGCTATGTGTTTTAAGGTGTCTGCCAGAAATGGAGATGTGGCTTATGTGTTTTAAGGTGTCTGCCAGAAATGGAGATGTGGCTATGTGTTTTAAGGTGTCTGCCAGGCATGGAGATGTGGCTTATGTGTTTTAAGGTCTGCCGGAATGGAGATGTGGCTACGTGTTTTAAGGTGTCTGCCAGGAATGGAGATGTGGCTTACGTGTTTTAGGTGTCCTGCAGAGAATGAGATGTGGCTTATGGTTTTAAGGTGTCTGCCAGGCATGGAGATGTGGCTTATGGTGTTTTTAAGGTGTCTGCCAGGCATGGAGATGTGGCTTATGTGTTTTAAGGTGTCTGCCAGGCATGGAGATGTGGCTTATGTGTTTTTAAGGTGTCGGCCAGGCACGGAGATGTGGCTTATGTGTTTAAGGTGTCTGCCAGGCACGGAGATGTGGCTTACGTGTTTTAAGGTGTCTGCCAGGCACAGAGATGTGGCTTATGTGTTTTAAGGTGTCTGCCAGGCACGGAGATGTGGCTTATGTGTTTTAAGGTGTCTGCCAGGCACGGAGATGTGGCTTACGTGTTTTAAGGTGTCTGCCAGGCATGGAGATGTGGCTTATGTGTTTTAAGTGTCTGCCAGGCATGAGATGTGGCTTATGTGTTTAAGGTGTCTGCCAGAATGAAGATGTGGCTTACATGTTAAGGTGTCTGTTTGACATGAAGTGTGGCTTACTGTACATGTATAAATGTGTCTGTTGACACGAAGGTGTGGCTACTGTACATGTATTAAGGTGTCTGTTGACACGAAGTGTGGCTTACTGTACATGTATTAAGGTGTCTGTTGACACGAAGGTGTGGCTTACTGTACATGATTAAGGTGTCTGTTTGACACGAAGGTGTGGCTTACTGTACAATGTATAAAGGTGTCTGTTTGACACGAAGGTGTGGCTTACTGTACATGTATTAAGGTGTCTGTTTGACAGAAGGTGGGCTTACTGTACATGTATTAGGTGTCGTTTGACACGAAGGTGTGGCTTACTGTACATGTATTAAGGTGTCTGTTTGACACGAAGGTGTGGCTTACTGTACATTTATTAAGGTGTTCTGTTTGACACGAAGGTGTGGCTTACTGTACATGTATTAAGGTGTCTGTTTGACACGAAGGTGTGGCTTACTGTACATGTATATAGGTGTCTTTTTGACACGAAGGTGTGGCTTACTGTACATTTATAGGTGTCTGTTTGACGAGTGTGGGCTTTGTACATGTATTAAGTTGTCGTTTGACACGAAGGTGTGGCTTACTGTACTGTATTAAGGTGTCTGTTTGACACGAAGGTGTGCTTACTGTACATGTATTAAGGTGTCTGTTTGACACGAAGGTGGGCTTACTGTACATGTATAAGGTGTCTGTTTGACACGAAGGTGGGCTTACTGTACTGTATAAAGGTGTCGTTTGACACGAAGGTGTGGCTTACTGTACATGTATAAGGTGTCTGTTTGCACGAAGTGTGGCTTACTGTACATGTATTAAGGTGTCTGTTTGACACGAGGTGTGGCTTACTGTACATGTATAAGGTGTCTGTTTGACACGAAGGTGTGGACTTACTGTACATGTATTAGGTGTCTGTTTGACACGAAGGTGTGGCTTACTGTACATGTATTAAGGTGTCTGTTTGACACGAAGGTGTGGCTTACTGTACATGTATTAAGGTGTCTGTTTGACACAGGGTGTGGCTTACTGTACATGTATAAAGGTGTCTGTTTGACACGAAGGTGTGGTTACTGTACATGTATTAGGTGTCTGTTTGACACGAAGGTGTGGCTTACTGTACATGTATTAAGGTGTCTGTTTGACAGAAGTGTGGCTACTGTACATGTATTAAGGTGTCTGTTTGACACGAAGGTGTGGCTTACTGTACATGTATTAAGGTGTCTGTTTGACACGAAGGTGTGGCTTACTGTACATTTATTAAGGTGTCTGTTTGACACGAAGGTGTGGCTTACTGTACATGTATTAAGGTGTCTGTTTACACGAAGGTGTGGCTTACTGTAACATGTATAAGGGTGTCTGTTTGACATGAAGTTGTGGCTTATGTACATGTATTAAGTGTCTGTTTGACACAAAGGTGGGGGTTAGCAAATATAAGCTCATTTAAGATACAGAGTCGTGGGTGCTGCTTTATGAAGCTTTAGAATGGCAAACCCCCACAGCCATTGAAGTGTATGGGTGCATGTTACTGCTTGTGGAAGCATGTGTGAATGGAATATTGAGGGGGTGGCACCAGAAACCATTGTTTCCCCTTTCAGCATACCTAAAATACCATCATCTTCACTGTTTCTTTCACCTTAAAAGCATGGCATGTGAGCTGTATTGAATTCAGTGTACCCACAGGGCACCTTTAAAAATAAAATAAAAACTGGTCAATTGAGAGTTACCTGCCCCATGTTAACTGATATATTTGCACTTTATTACCTGCATTTACCTGTAATTATTGTCCCCATTCTGACAGAGTAAGCTAGCCCCTCCTCCGTGCAGTCAATCAAAGCTGTGACAAGTGATATCACAGCCAGTGACTGATTGCTGTCTCTCCTGCTGCCTCCCTTGCACATGCTCAAGCTCATAAAAAGCTCATTGGGCAGAGGGAGGGGAGGCAGATACCTTTTTCCAGAATGGAATAGAACTTATCATTGAAATCTGGTTACAAATTAATATAATAATTGGTAAAAATAACAGTTGGGTTGTGGGCAGATAACTGAAAAGTCACCATTTTTGTTTTTTGGTGGACATTCCCTTTAAACTTGTGCTAGATTTGATTTGTGGTTCGGCTTGACTAATAAGGAAGCACTATGTACTGTAATATAAAAATATATTAAAAAGAAAAACAATATAAACTTCCTCCAGTTATTCCTAATCATCTAGCCAAGTGAGTTCAGACATGCTCAGTGTGAGTCTATCAGGGAGAGGTAGAGATTAATTGTGTAATCACTACTTTGACAGTGACTATTAACCCCTACATTACCACATAGGAGCCTGAGATCTGTGACAGTGACTACTAACCCCTACATTCTACATTACCAAATAGGAGCCTGAGATCTGTGACAGTGACTATTAACCCCTACATTACCACCACAAGGAGTCTGAGATCAGTGACAGTGAATATTAACCCCTACATTACCACATAGGAGTCTGAGATCAGTGACAGTGACTATTACCCCTACATTACCACATAGGAGTCTGAGATCAGTGACAGTGACTATTAACCCCACATTCCACATAGAAGTTGAGATCAGTGACTACTTAACGCCTACATTACCACATAGGAGCCTGAGATCTGTGACAGTGACTATTAACCCCTACATTACCACATAGGAGCCTGAGATCAGTGACAGTGACTATAACCCCTACATACCAAATAGGAGTCTGAGATCAGTGACAGTGACTATTAACCCCTACATGACCACATAGTAGTCTGAGATCAGTGACTATTAACCCCTACATGGCCACCATAGTAGTCTGAGATCAGTGACAGTGACTATTACCCCTACCTTACCAAATAGGAGTCTGAGATCAGTGACAGTGACTATTAACCCCTACATGACCACATTGTAGTCTGAGATCAGTGACTATTAACCCCTACATTGCCACAATGAGTTTGAGATCAGTGATAGTGACTATAACCCCTACATGGTCACATAGTAGTCTGAGATCAGTCAGTGACTATTCCCTACTGACCACATAGGAATCTGAGATCAGTAACAGTGACTATTAACTCCTACTCACACATAGGAGTTTGAAATCAGTGACAGTGACTATTAACCCCTACATGACCACAGGAGTTTGAGATCAGCGACAGTGACTATTAACCCCTCACACCCAATAGGATTCTGAGATCAGTGACAGTGACTAACCCCTACATCACACCACATAGGAGTCTGAGATCAGTGACATGACTATTAACCCCAACATTACCACATAGGAGTTTGAGATCAGTGACAGTGATTATTAACCCCTACATTACCACAGGGAGTCTGAGATCAGCGACAGTGACTATTAACCCCTACATCACCACATAGGAGTTTGAAATCAGTGACAGTGACTATTAACCTCTACATGGCCACATAGTAGTCTAGATAAGTGACTATTAACCCCTACATGACCACATAGGAGTCTGAGATCAGTAACAGTGACTATTAAGCCCTACATCACCACATGAGTATTTTGAAACAGTGACAGTGACTATTAACCCCTACATTACCACATAGGAGTTTGAGATCAATGTCGGTGACTAAACCCCTACATGACCACATAGAGTTTGAGATCAGCGACAGCGATTATTAACCCCTACATCACCACATAGGAGTCTGAGATCAGTGACATTGATTATTAACCCCTACATTACCACATAGGAGTTTGAGATCAGTGACTTAACCCCTACATTACCACATAGGAGTCTTAGATTAGTGACAGTAATTTTAACCCCTACATGCCACATAGTAGTCTGAGATAAGTGACAGTGACTATTAACCCTACTGACCACATAGTAGTCTGAGATCAGTACAGTGACTATTAACCCCTACATCACCACTAGGATCTGAGATCAGTGAAAGTGACTATTAACCCCAACTTACCACATAGGAGTTTGAGATCAGTGACAGTGATTATTAACCCCTACATTACCACATGGAGTCTGAGATCAGCACAGTGATTTTTAACCCCTACATTACCACATGAGAGTATGAGATCAGTGACAGTGACTATTAACCCCTACATTACCACATAGGATTCTGAGATCAGTGACAGTGACTATTAACCCCTACATGACCACATAGTAGTCTGAGATCAGTGACAGTGACTATTAACCTCTACATGGCCACATAGTAGTCTGAGATAATGACAGTGGCTATTAACCCCTACATGACCACATAGGAGTCTGAGATCAGTAACTATTAATCCCTACATCACCACATAGGAGTTTGAAATCAGTGACAGTGACTATTAACCCCTACATTACCACATAGGAGTTTGAGATCAATGTCGGTGACTATTAACCCCTACATGACCACATAGGAGTTTTAGATCAGCGACAGTGATTATTAACCCCTACATCACCACATAGAGTCTGAGACCAGTGACATTGACTATTAACCCCTACATTACCACATCAGAGTCTTAGATTAGTGACAGTAATTTAACCCCTACATTAACACATAGGAGTTTGAGATCAGTGACTATTAACCCCTACATTACCACATGGAGTCTTAGATTAGTGACAGTATTTTAACCCCTACTTAAACACTAGGAGTTTGAGATCAGTGACAGTGACTATTAACCCCTACATTACCACATAGGATTCTGAGATCAGAGACAGTGACTATAACCCCTACATACCACTAGTGATTCTGAGATCAGTGACAGTGACTATTAACCCTACACATTACCACATAGGAGTCTGAAATCAGTGACAGTGACTATAACTCCTGCATTACCACATTGGAGTCTGAGATTAGTGAGAGTGAATATTAACCCCTACATACATTACCACATAGGAGTCGAATTCATGACAGTGACTATTAACTCCTGCATTACCACATAGGAGTCTGAGATCAGTGACAGTGACTAATAACTCCTGCATTACCACATTGGAGTCTGAGATCAGTGACAGTGACTATTACCCCTACATTACCACATAGTGTCTGGAGATCAGTGACTATTAACCCCTACATTACCACATAGGAGTCTGAGATCAGTGACAATGACTATACCCCTACATGGCCACATAGTAGTCTGAGATAGTGACAGAGACTATTAACCCCTACATGACCACACATAGACTAATCTGAGAATCATAACACGTATTAACCCCACATCACCTAGGAATTTGAAATCAGTGACATTAACCCCTACATTACCACATAGGAGTTTGAGATCAGTGACATGACTATTATCCCCTACATCACCACATAGAAGTCTGAGATCAGTGACAGTGACTATTAACCCCTACATTACCACATGGAGTCTGAGATCATGACAGTGACTATTAACCCTTACATTACCACATAGGATTCTTAGATTAGTGACAGTATTTTAACCCCTACATTACACACTAGGAGTTTGAGATCAGTGACAGTGACTATTAACCCCTACATTACCACATAGGATTCTGAGATCAGTAACAGTGACTATTAACCCCTACTTACCACATAGGAGTTTGAGATCAGTGACAGTGACTATTAATCCCACATTACCACATAGGATTCTGAGATCAGTGACAGTAGCTATTAACACCTACATTACCACATTGGAGTCTGAGATCAGTGACTTTTAATCCCTATATTACCACACAAGATCTCCATGTTACCTCATATTGATTTGAGATTCTGCATACAGTGGCTATTTAACAACCACCCCCCCCACACACACACACACCCCCATACACACACACACACACACAACACACCAAACTCATTGTAGTTCGTTAAGTCATTGTAGCGTGTTAAGCATATAGTGCGTTAAATCATTGCAGCACGTTAAGTCTTTGTAGTACGTTAAGAAATTGTAGTGTCAAGATATTGTAGTGCGTTGTCATTGCAGCGGGTAAGTCATTCTAGAACGTTAAGTCATTGTAGCACGTTAAGATATTGTAGTGCTTTAAGTCATTGTAGCACTTAAGTCATTGCAGCGCGTTCTCATTCTAGCACGTTAAGTCATTGTAGCACGTTAAGATATTGTAGTGCGTTAAGACATTGTAGCACGTTAGTCATTGCAGCGCGTTCAGTCATTCTAGTGCGTTAAAGTCATTCTAGCACATTAAGTCATTGTAGCACGTTAAGATATTGTAGTGCTTTAAGTCATTGTAGCACGTTAGTCATTGCAGCGCGCGTTAAGTCATTGTAGCGCGTTAAGTCATTGAAGCAATTTAAGATATTGTAGTGCGTTAAGTCATTGTAGCGCGATAAGTCATTGTAGCAATTTAAGATATTGTAGTGCGTTAAGTCATTGTAGCGCGTTAATCATTGTAGTGTGATAAGTCATTGTAGCAATTTAGATATTGTAGTGCGTTAAGTCATTGTACGTGTTAAGTCATTGTAGTGTGTATTCTTGTAGCAATTTAAGATATTGTAGTGCGTTAAGTCATTGTAGCGCGTTAAGTATTTGTCATTGTAGCCATTGTGGTGTGTTAAAGCTTCAAGTTAGGGGAGACATAAAGTTGGATACTGTTTCACAGCAGAGATTAAAGGGCAGCAACACAAAACAATACTAAATCTTTTAGAAATGTGGATGTTTCTTTAATGCGGGTTCTGCTGTTTCTGATTTGCTGTAATCTTCTAATATTTAAAGGGAAAAATATTCTGAACATAAATCTGTCTATTAGATAAGATTGCCCTATATGTCCGAGACTTTAATACGTCAATAATTTTAGAACTGAAATAACAACCCTCTTTAGCTATAAGCTTCAATCTGGTAGATACTCCAAGCTTGATATTGTTATTGCCCTTTAAATACCAAAACTATTTTTATATTACTTATCAGCTGTCTACTATAAACAGAGGATCTTACAGCCCTAATAGAGTTATATGGCAGCTCGTACAATGGATACAGATTTATTTATATTAAACACAATTATCTAACCCAAGTGCATTATTAAATATTAAGAAAAGTTCCTTTTCTGCTATTGGTCCTTAACAGATAATATTTAGGAATCCATTTTAGGTAATAGACAATTCTCATGATGACTGTCATTGCTTTGTGATGGATCAGTCTTGCTGTACACTACCAGATTATTCTACAGGAATAATAAAAAGATCAGTGCAGGCATTGTGGGTGCTCATTTTCATATCTGCATTTCAGTAGGGAGACTGATGTTGTTTTATTTATGTTTGTTTGAAGGGCAAATAACATAAACAGACTGCTATAAATATTTAAATTTAAGCTGAATTTAAGTAAGGGCTACTTGATCACTTCATTTTTTGTTAATCTGATCTGATACCCATTGTTTTTTACTGATCCTCGTGTTACTTTCTAGCTGGTTTGCTACACAAACGCATACCTGTGCGAAATTAGTAAAACCTTCAGCAACTGGGAGAATATTTATCCTAGCGAGTTCTACGTTTTGTGGGGGTAATAAGCTTGATTCTAGTTTGGTGGTGGACACGCCCTTTAATGGGATGATGAGTATCAATTTATTTGCATGGCTGGACAATTTTCTAAATGTGTTATTAGTATAAACTTTGTGTACGCTTCACACATGCAGTACATTAGAGATACCATGATCAGAACGAGAAAGGATCTAGTAATGAAATTAAGGGGATTTGGGCTGAAAGTTATTTACTAAGTAATGGAAAGATAATAAATAGAGGGAAATGTGTGCTATGTACGTTATTCAGTATAAATAGACCCAGTCATCTCAAAGTGGCAAAATCCCTAAACTTAATGCCCTGGGTGCTATTGGTTGTAAAAATGAATGATAAATATAAGTGTATGAACAGCCAATCAGTAACCAGACAGTGCAAAGGCTCAAATCTCTGCAGACCTTTGAAACAAGCGTTGACTTTAAGGTCAGGTATCACACTTTCCGGACATTACAATGTTTCGGTCAATAAGGTCAGAATATTGATGCAGAATTTTGCTGAATCTCCAAAAATTATGACAAAATTACTTAACATTGTGGTAAATTGTGCTGTGTTTAATGACCACTCGAGGCAAGTTCATTGAATAGCTTTAAAAGTGGGCTAGATAAGTTTCTACAAACTAAAAAATATTGATAATTACTGGTATTAACATATACTGTAGTTCTGGTTGGTACGGGGATACTATTAATATTGAGAATTACTGGTATTAATACATATACTGTAGTTCTAGTTGGTACAGGGATATATATAATATTAGAATTACTGGTATTAATACATATACTGTAGTTCTGGTTGGTATGAGGATACTATATAATATTGAGAATTCTGGTATTAATACATATACTGTAAATCTGGTTGGTACGGGGATACTATATAATTAATATTAAGAATTACTGGTATTAATACATATACTGTAGTTCTGGTTCATCCAGGGATACATACAATATTGAGAATTACTGGTATAAATACTATACTGTAGTTCTGTTGATCCAGGGATACTATATAATATTGAGAATTACTGGTATAATACATATACTGTAGTTCTGGTTGGTACAGGGATACTATATAATATTGAGAATCACTGGTATAATACATATACTGTAGTTCTGGTTGGTATGGGGATACTATATAATATTGAGATTACTGGTATTAATACATATACTGCAGTTCTGGTTGGTACAGGGATACTATATAATTGAGAATTACTGGTTTTAATACATATACTGTAGTTCTGGTTGGTACAGGTACTATATAATATTGAGAATTAGGTTATTAATACATATACTGTAGATCTGGTTGATCCAGGGATACTTTCCGATTGCCATTTGGAGTCAGAAAGGAATTTCCCCCCCTTTTTTAGCTGTTTTTTTTTTTTTTTTGCCTTCCTAAGGATCAACTGTTAGGTGGGGTTAAAAAGGATGGAAAAGGTTGGACTTGATGGACGCTATCTTTATTCAACTCTTACTATGTTACTATGATTAGTTCCTAGTACAGTGTTTATTTTACGACCACCTTCTATAGTCGTGGGAAGTTCAGGAGGTAAACTCGCCAGGCTTTTTATACATTATAGATTCAATGATTAAACGTTGACCCTATCTAATTTCTATATCTGTTGTATTCAGTTAGATCCTGGACTTGAAATGTAGTCCAGTTGATCTAATTGAATACAACAGATATACCATGACCTGGATGAATGAGAACCTTCACAAGCATATATCTAATTTCTAGTGTATGGCCCGGATTAGTCAGTAAGGAGACATAGTGACATCTAGATGTTCTATAGATGATCTATAATTTTGGCAGCGTTAGGGTGATACTGTAGGTTGATCTTGTTGATATGACATTTATCTTTCTCTATGGGAAGACACATAATGACTTCTCCGGGAAGATAATGTCACTGCAGAGTGGAGGATTTATAGATTTTCCCTTTGAATGAGCTCCAGGTAGAATTTTAAGGATTGATCCGTAGGAATGAAAACTGGGTAATAAAATTTAGCTTTTTCTAAATTAAAGGACAACAAAAGCTTTAGGACAATCAGAAGACTAGCAGGGAGATTCAATAAAAGCTCTTATGGTGTTCATTTTGCACTAACCATCAGATGTTTGGTTTCAAATGTTAAATAAAATTTGATTGGTTGGGGCAAAATTGCACCATTATACGATTAGAACTTTTATTATCTCCCTAATAGTACGTTGGCATTATAGCAGTAAGTGTGTCTCACCTCTCATAATGATGTTGGTACTGAGAAATTTACCTTACTAACACAGGTTTTGTCTTAGTTTCCAGACACTGTCCAAGCCACATGTACACTCTGCACCCTGACCACGCAGACTTCTCCCTGAATCATTCAGGCTCCCCTTTACTTTCATTGATTTTCTCTTTTCTATTTAGATTCTATTTAGATTTAAATGTATAGATTTTCTGTCTAGTTTATCTGCGGGGGGGGTTTACTATACATTCTGCTTTATAAAAGATACATTTTTTCTATATTTCACTGCATGTACAGAATCTTTCTTCTCCATTTCTATTATGTAGTTTCTGCCTGTTTATTACCAGTTAAAGGAGCTGCCTTACTGCTTCAGGAATGAATATGACAGCTCCTCTTTAAATGGCATGTCCACCCTTAATACAAAAACTGGTCAATTGTCAGTTACCTGCCCCCAGCTGATTTATTTTGCACATTATTACCTTTATTAGGGCACGGCCACACTGTGCTGCAAACGCAATCGCACACGGAATCGCATGCAATTTCGTGTGCGATTTTGATGCGTTTGCGCATGCATTTTTTCAATAGAAATAGAAAAATGCATGTGATTGCGATTAATGCGGAATGCTAATCACAACGCACCTGAAAACCGATATTACGGTGCTTTGCCGCGTTTTTAATGATTGAAAAAAATGCATGCGCAAACGCAGAAAAAACGCAGCAGTGTGGCATAGCCCTTATTAACCAGATATTTATGGATAATTATTGTGCCATTCTGGCAGAGTAAGCTGGCCTCCTCCCTCCATGCAGTCAATCAAGGCTGTGAATGCTGACATCACAACCAATGATTGACTGCTGTTCCACCTGCTGCCCTCTCTGCACATGTTCAAGCTTATAAAAAGCTTATCGATCCGAAGTAGGAGTTTGATACCTTTGCTAGAAAGAAATATAGAACATTAATGAAATATTTGGTTACAAATGCATGTACTAAACTGGTAAAAATCACAGTTGGGTTGCAGGCAGGTACGGTAAAGTAGGGTGGACATGCCCTTTAATTATCAGAAAAGGATATTTTCTATATCTTATAACGGTCATGAAATATAAACAGTTAAAAGGAAAACCTCATATTGACATTCATCCTCAAGTGCCATTAACTCATCCAGACTACAACACATTTGTCAGGATCAGATCAGTACAGAGACTTGTTTCGAATTGTAGCATCAATGGGAATCATTTATCAAAGTGTCCATGCAGGAACTTGGGAGACACAGATAAGAGCATACATTAAGGTAATGCAGCTTGTTGGAATCACCCTGGGAGCGTTAAGGGATATAGTAACTCATTAGATGTTATTTAATAAGGTATCTGAGTTCTGCTCTGCTTGAAGCTGGAGGCTCAGGGGTTAGTTCAAGAGTGAAATCGGATTTACTCAAGGGAAATTCAGTGTAACATTTTAATTGCATGTATGTATTAATTGTAGTCTAGATTTCCATGTGCTGTCACCATTTCCCTCTTCTGAAATGAATGGAAAAACATGTTAATTAGTGCATATTAGGGCAGGTATCAAAACAAGGAATAGAGTTGATCTCCTAATTAACACGTTTCCTGTTTTTTGTTTTTTTTAATTTAGAGTGTCAATTCTCAATTTCTTCAAAATTACAAGCTTATATACACTATATACACTATAGTTCTCAATTGCTGCCTGCTAAGAGCTGAAAGATGTAGGACTAACCTGTTATGCAGCAAAATGTTCTTCTCTTGCATCTGCCTCTCAAAAGGTTTCTTGCCCTCTTTCCAAGCTTTTTTCCAAGCTTGTACATGCTCAGAGGAGACAAGCAAACAGCAGGCATTGGCTGTTACTCATGACTGACAGCTGCTAACCGCAAGGGCCAGGAAACAGAACATTTTTGCTGCATAAAATGTTTGTCTTACATCTCAGCTTTCTAACTTATCAGTTTCAGGGGTTTACCTACATATACTTTTTCTTGATTGGTCGACTTTCCCTTTAATGAATTTCTTCCATTTTTTTTTCAGTTTCATTTGTTTACAATGAGCGTTCTTTTCTCTCTCTAAAGCCGAGAACCATTTTGTGACAAGCTCTAAAACCTGCAACGCTTGTGATAATTGGATTTTTCCCCCGGTTTATTGGCGGCAGATTTGTAACCACCTGAGACATTGGTATAGCCTTCGCTTTCAATAAACACATTAGGTTACTGAAACCTATTTTAAAAAATGCACACAGAGTTACGTTCTACTTGTATTAACCACAAGTGGGATTGCAGTGAGTGTTGGTCCAAAGAGATACCATGTATATATGTTGGTTAATTTTAATGTTAGGGAAAAAAACAAAACAAACAAATAATATATCATGTTGTGTCTATTTAATATAATGCACTAATTGGTATTATGGACAACCTTATAAGTTAAATGAGCTCAGTATTTTACTGGTCCTTTAAAGGGCATGTCCACCCCCAAAACTATAATCCCCCCAACTACTGCCCCACAATGTAGTGTAGTTTAATCCTTACCTAACATCCCGCTCCATAGGGTTCTCCTGTATTCCCCCCTTAAGTCCCAAAAACTGCCCCCAGGAGGCTAGCAGAGTCCATATAGGACTCTGCCTCCTACCTGGCCTCAGGTGGATTTTTGCCATGCGTACTGCAGCCCTTCTCCCCCTCCCTCCCCCCTCCCTCTCCCTCCCTCCCTCCCTCTCCCGATTCCCTCCCCCTAGCATTTAACCCTTTTAGTATAGGCTTCCCACTGGTCCCCCAGCCCCAACCGCATAATTTTTATTTTAAGAAAGCTCCCCAAACTCTTACTTACCTCTCCTCTTCCTCCGCTGAAGTAAGCTGCCGGCAGCCGCGTCCGTGATTGGCTGCAGCTCAGCCAATCACAGACGCGGCTGCCGGTCCTGCCCCTCTGCTTGCATTTCTCGCAAGCAGAGGGCCGGACGCGGCGGAGGAAAGAGGGAGGTAAGTAAGTTTGGGGGGCTTTCTTAAAATAAAAACTATGCGGTTAGGGCTGGGGACCAGGGGGAGCCTATATTAAAAGTTTGATTTAAGGGTGGACATACCCGTTAACAACTGATGACATCACCAAGTACTGTTATAAAGATATATTGTATAGGATTTTTTAATTGTAGGTGAATGCTGAATACATTTTGTCAAATCAGGTTCTAATTGCGCCCATAATGCAACGATACGTATTATTTACACACAATATGATCCCGCTATCTTATGAACGGTATTGGTATGAAAAATCAATCATGGTCTGATAATGGAATAATAAGGGAACACTGAATATCCCGATATAGTATGACCAGGATTAATGTGTGGATGGAACCTAAAAGATAGATTGGTTGGTTCCTCCTTGAACCCAATAGGGGTCGCTAACTGTAAAATATACTTGTAAGTGCAACTTCACATAGATTGGACAATCTAAATCAATGCTATGATCAGAATGGCAGGTATGTACCATACAGCACTACTGTTTTGGTGCATTATTTTCCCAGCCTTACTAATGTATTTTATTGTGAGAGACAGGAAGGATAAATACCAGTTATTTGACTTTTTATTTAGTTTGAATGGAATGATTGAGAAAACAAGAAATAATCAGGGAGATTCAATAAAGTTATTGTTTAAAATGGTGCTAATTTTGCCCCAACCAATCAGATGTTAGCTTTCAAACGTTAAATAAGATCTGATTGGTTGGGGCAAAATTTGCACCATTTTAAACGATAAGAACTTTTATTGAATAAACCTGATAGTGTATAGCATGATAGAGCTGTGTATCAGTATGGAGGTATATCAATCCCCTGTTCATATCTCCAGAGATAGCATGATAGAGCTGGTATATCATATGGAGGTATAGCAATCCCCTGTTCCTTATCTCCAGAGATAGCATGATAAGAGCTGGTATATCAGTATGGCGGTTAAGCAATGCCCTGTTCCATATCTCCAGAAAAAAACCTGATAGTGCTGGTGTATCAGTATGGAGGTATAGCAATCCCTTTCCTATCTCCCATATCTCCAGAGATAGCATTATAGCTGGTGTATCAGTATGGAGGTATAGCAATCCCCTGTTCCATAATATCTCCAGAGATAGCGGATAGAGCTGGTGTATCAGTATGGAGGTATAGCAATTCCCTGTTCCATGTCTCCAGAGATAGCATGATAGAGCTGGTGTATCAGTATGGAGGTATAGCAATCCCCTGTTCCATATCTCCAGAGATAGCATCATAGAGCTGGTGTATCAGTATGGAGGTATAGCATCCCCTGTTCCATAATATCTCCAGAGATAGCGTGATAGAGCTGGTGTATCAGTATGGAGGTATAGCAATCCCCTGTTCCATGTCTCCAGAGATAGCATGATAGAGCTGGTGTATAAGTATGGAGGTATAGCAATCCCCTGTTCCATAATATCTCCAGAGATAGCATGATAGAGCTGGTGTATAAGTTGGAGGTATAGCAATCCCCTTGTTCCATAATATCCCAGAGTTAGCATGATAGAGCTGGTGCATCAATATGGAGGTATAGCATCCCATGTTCCAATATCTCCAGAGATAGCATGATAGAGCTGGTGTATCAATATGGAGGTATGGAAATCCCATGTTCCATAATATCTCCAGAGATGTGTGATAGAGCTGGTGTATCAATATGGAGGTATGGCAATCCCCTGTTCCATGTCTCCATAGATAGTGTGATAGAGCTGGTGTATCAATATGGAGGTATGGAAATCCCATGTTCCATAATATCTCCAGAGATAGTGTGATAGAGCTGGTGTATCAGTATGGAGGTATAAGCAATCCCCTGTCCATGTCTCCATAGATAGCGTTTAAACCAATGTCACCTGAGCATCCTAGTAGACTAGCCACATGAAGATGTAACCTTCCTAGAATTAAACCAACTAACTGTATATATTGAGATAAAAACAACCAATCATTACCGTCCTAATAAAAACAGATGTAACAGATGTAACCTTTCCCTCTTCTCAGATAGGAACAGCAGGTGCTGTTGGGAAATGATGTGACATTGGGCAAGTGGCTGTACAGGTTCCATTAGATTTCTCCAGTATAACCATTCTTAGGGTTAAGAGTTGAACTTAATGGACTGTCTTTATTCATCGTTGTTACCATATGTTACCATATTACATTGTGGTCTTATGTACTGTCATTGTACCTCTCTAGAACTTCATCTTAGAGACAGATTGATTTCTACACCTTCTCTCATCTTTCCTAAAACCCACCTGCAGATTGACAATGCCTTACACAACTTGTCAATAAGGTTCGAGCGAATAAAGGGAAAGATGAGAATTAAATCATGACTGAGGGTCAAAGCCATTTCCTTTTTTAATAAAACCATTATACGTGTGTCTGAGATTAACAACCAGATGGACTTGTCTGTGCACAGTCATTTCTACAATATGGTTCCTTTGACATTCACTGATGTAAAATGGGGATCTGGGGCATCTATTCTATAATTATGCAGGATGCTATGGGATAGTTTCAATAAGCTGCTATCCACATTCCTGTTACTGTAGTTCAGCCAGAGCCATAACAAACAAACTGTTTCTCCAAATCCCCTGTTTAAACTGTATTGTAAGCTTCGCCCCCACCTCAGTCTGAGTTCTATCCAATGGGAAGAAGTGTTTTTTGCAGAATGCGCCTTCCCATTGGTTAGGCCCTGGGCCACAAGGGGGTGGAGCAACAATGGTACAGTTGTTATTAGGTAGAACCAAAGTCTGCTTATAGGTTTAAGGCATCATTAAAAAATAGCAGGGGCTTTTTCTTTATCGGGATTTTGGAGCTTTGATTGTTTTTTATTTTTTGTTTTTTTCCTTGGGTATAAATAGGAGGTAACAATCCAACCACCATTAATGTAATTGGTTTACAAGGGGTAAAAGGAATTGACGGAGTTTCTACATGTAAATGTGTCATTCCAGTCTTCCATCTCATTTATCTGTTAATTAATATTAGTAGATTTACATAAAGTTCTGACAACTCGTCTTCCCAGGAGAAAAAGATAAATGGCTAATCTGTGTTTTTCAACACCAATGACCTACAGGTTCCGTTTGTCTACTGTATGTTTCATTGATAGAATGAACATCAGCTTGGGAGTGGCATGAACCAAATCTGCTGCTCTGGGTTTGTGGGTGGATATTAGCTGGGGTGGAAGGGTGGCAAACAAGTTAGATTCTGATTGGCTGTTTGAGTGATTCATGAGTATCTTATTACTCAGTTGCACAGTTTTCAGGAAAATTCATTAGATAGACCAATTATATATTATATAATATATATATATTAATATATATATATATAATAATTATATATATATATATAATATTAAGAATCCTTTTAATGTAATCAGAATAGAAGTCAAGATTTTGGGTGTTTATAGAAGCTCTGTCCTAAAGAGATAGTGTTTCTTCAGATGCTCCACAAGAGATAGACCAAGCAACAATAAGTCTAACTCTTATGGACCATGCCCGGTTATATAAAAGGAGTTGTTGCTCCACCCCCTTGTGGTCCAGGGCCTAGCCATAAAGCATAGCCATAAAGAAACCTGCACATCTCTCTAATAGAAACACATGGTAACTGTTTTAATTTTCTCTCCTTATAGATGCAAAGTGGAAGTTACAAAGGAAAGTGTCAAGTTATGTACCATGGGACCAGGGAAGGTATTCGGAGAGCTCGCTATTGTACAACTGCACCCGAACAGCAACCGTCAAAAGTAAGACATTTTCCCATTATGACTGCTGGCACATCTGTGGAATATTTCTTGTTCTGCTATAATTATCTGACATTTTTGGCTGGTTTCATGCGACTGTATGTAACAAAGTTTTTCAATTATCCAGCAGGTAAAAAACAAGTGCCAGTGTAAAGTTTGCCAAGGAGTGCATAGACTAACATCATACGGGGGTGGGGGTATTTCCAGTTATTTCCACTGTTTTACTTTACCTTAAAGAGTTAAGTGGACCAAATACCTAGGGCCATTGGGAACATGTTGATAGTGCCCTGTCTGATAATTGGTTGATCAAGCTGAAATATTACTGTCCAATCATTTTTGGCAAGGTTTTGCCATAAGACATGTTGGAAATTTCGGCTAGTTATCTAGTTTTGATAGGCCGCACCATTGGTAAGGGCGGAAATATTGAGCGGTTTACAGGTCTACACATGGCTGATATTTGACCTAATTGACTGACACAATAGAAATTTTTGTTTATCAGGCTGAATGGGCCAATGCAATTGGTCACACAATTATAGCCAGTAACAACAGATCCCATTGGATATTAGGTTATCAATCAGTAGTCTGTCTGAAGGGAATATTGGCTGGTGTGCACACAGCTTTAGTGCACGGAACTCAAACCTCCCATTCCATCGCAGAGGTGTTATAATGTTGCATGCAAGTAGCTTTTATGCCCCCAGCATTAGGACTAATGGATTTGACAGATAACTGTTATGCTCTGTTAAATACAATGGTTTTAGAGAAATAAGGATCACTATGTCACTATCTGCTGATTACACATGTTCAGTATGAACACTCAAGTATAAATGCTGGTTAAAATATGCTTATTTTTTCTCTAATTTTTGTTTAGAAAAAATTTCGTTTAAATAAAATGTTACATTAATCACGGGAATAGGAATGATAAATAGCAATGTTAATATATGTCAAAGTGAAAATGTCAGGCTGCTGATTGGAAGTCAAGTGTGCAGTGACCCTCTGTTACCGAACCTGTCACGGGACTGGGCTCTGGAGTCCATATTCAGTGGGTTCATTCTAATGCTCTGCTGAGGTTATATTATCAGCTCAGCACCATGTGGTTTCTATATGTCAAGGAGTTCTGACTTCTCGGCTCTGCGTAATAGAACTTTAACATGCATTAGTCATATATATAGATTGTGAGAGATGAAAGACTGACACAATACACAAATTCATCTCTGCAGAGAAATCAATGACTGCGGTTAAATTAAAATGATAACCGATGTAAATGTGCGGGATGTTCACGCTCATCAAGCAATCTGATGTAACGCCTACATCAATTGTAATGTTTAGAATTCCTGTTGGAATGTTATAGACATTAATATACAAAATGACATCAGTTGTCCTTCAAAGGTGATAATGACAATAACATATTTCCAGTAAAATGAAATGAAATTAGGATTTATATGGGTGAATCCACAGGCTTCTCGTTTCTATTTATTTTACCCATTATCATGTCCTTTCCATAAACTCGTGTAACACTTTTATTTAAATCCCTTGTCCATCACTAAAATAAGATATTGATGGAAACCATTTTCTTCCCGAATATTTACATTGTCTGTACCTGTATGTTAATGCGATTGCTGCATGGAGAGAGATCTGTTCCTTCAGCAGAGGCACTTCTAGGGTTTGGCTGCCTGAAGTGTGCCATCACTGTGTTTAAATTGGGTGGGGCTTTCTCGTGGCTGTGGTTTGTTAGTAGGCGTGGCTAAACAATTTTGAACTATCACATCGGTATTTAAAAACAATTCCTCAGACAGTCAATTAGCAATAATGTAAATGACTAGAAACAGATATTCCATCCTTTTCTCAAACAGCTTGTGTTGCCATTACCATATTGCTCCTTTCAGGTTTTTTGTGCTCAAATCAAAAAATTTATTTTATAACCTGCTATACATTTTTTTAACATGCTATACATGTTGGTTCAATTGTTACAATACATTAGAAATACCATGTTTTCTGCAGTATAAAGATTTTAGCCAAAAGATTTGTAAGCCTGCCACACGTCATAACTGTTACTAGGGGAAATTCTTTTTTTTCTTGACGTCAAGGGGGAAAAAAAACATTCCCTCCCCCACTATTGCCTGTCTGTCACCTTTCTTCTTCTTCAGGCCGCCTGAGACAAATGTCTCACTCTGCCTAATAGTAGATGTGTCCCTGTCCTTCAGTAGAGAACTGGGACTGGGTGTGAGCAGTTGTGGCTTTGCCCATAAACTTACCTATCCCGATGGTACATTAGAGGATTGATGTATGTATGGGCCCTTTTTAGGCGAAAAAGTTGACATCTTTCCGCTTCATAACTTACATAATTTTCCTCTGTCGAAAATATCAACATCTGCATCTAAAAAGCTTTGACACGTGGCAAAATGCCTGACGGATTATCAAACAGCTCCCGACCAAACGCATTTACATGGACGATTGTTGCTCATGGCGGCCTTTCATCGCGAATATCTCAGGCAGCATAAGCATTTATAAGAGGTAAGACTCCCATACAAGCTCTAATAGGCCCTTAGGGACCAGTATTCAGAACAGAACAGGATGTTTAGCAGTGAAGTGGTGAGTGTCAGTCATTAATAGATTTATGCTCAATGAATTAGAAACATAGTGCAGCTAAGAGAGGTTACTTTGATACCCTTTACTGAGAAACGTAATGTTATGTCTTCAATAGCCGTCCATTTAACTGAGATGTTTATTACCTTATATTGTGCTATTACCGGCTATAGTCCGGTTTAAAGGATAGCTAATGGCTAAACTCAAATTATTGGCAATAAACTGCTGTTTATGTAGCACCAGTGACAGGTCAGTGAAACATTTCCCAATATCAAGTCCTGGGTTACTTCCCCTTCTTAGTAAAAGGTAGATACAGGGCTAGTTTGGCATCCTTGTAGTCAGCAAAATGTAGCACAAACACCTATCATTAATATGGTTGGATATTCAGTTACATCCAGTTTTCTCTATTACATGACACAGTGTTTATTACTTAGTCCTTTTAAAACTGCAGCTCTCAACGTCTCCGAAGGTTGTGCATTGGGAGACTGGACATCCTGCTAATTACCATTGGACTGGAGCATCTGTTGCCCCTAATTCTCTCCCTGGACAGATGATAGGTCCATTCGCCTCTCAGATGGTAAATACAACTAGTGATAAATGATTCATCTTCAGGGCCCAGCTGATTCAGATAAAACTCCCAGACTGTCAGAGTTAAATGTGTTAGCCGCCCCGAATCACAGGCACTGACCCGAACCAGAAGGCCAAGTGACGCATTACTGTCTGGGATTGGAAATAAAATATAATCACACAGTGGGACCTTCTCTTCTGTGCCATTTAGAGAGGTTCAACTTTAACTTGGCCTTGCTAAAAGTTTAAAAACAATTATATTATTATTATTAATTATAATTATTTCTCAGCACCTTCTCTGTCTCCCAGCATTCCCTTGTGTTTGATTGACACTCCATTAGAAATGACCCTTGATCGTTACTGTACATGTATGAGATTTAGCGAGGACGAATGATCCTTTGCTGTTAGATCGGTTAATAACGTCTGGAATACTGTGTGTTTTATAAGGAGATACACCTCGTGGATATATTACTGGTAAAGGGGCATAATAGATTTTCTGTTTTATCTTGCAGGGAGAATGTAGTGGGTTAGAGATCTGACAATGTTGAGAATAGCAGTTCAGCAACTCTGTTTGTAGAGCTGTGCAGGAAATTTAGTGATTTTTCCTTTTATTCATTTGTTTTATATTGATTTGCGGATTGCATCTGAATTCTATATTAACTAGACAGGATAATGTCTGTTTAATCCATTGGTGCTCAAGGCATGGCCATGTGCGGAGGCTGGGCGTGTCATGGTAGGCGATTGAGAAAGTCTTGGAGCTGCCATATTGCTTGTTGTCAGCATTTCTTTAACTCTCTCTCTTCAGCTCTCAAGCAATGTTCCTTAATATTATATGGGCTTTGTGCCCCCATATTTCTGTGTCTTAAACACCACATTACATGTAATTCATTACCCAGATGTCCCAGATGTCCGTGTGCACTTTGTTTTAACCTGTGCATCAGGCCTGCTAGTTGTTTGCGTCCATGAGCCCCCCATCTTAGAGGGAAAATGCTCTCACGTGTCCCTTAAAACCCGCACCCCTATCCTGTACTAATAGTCTGCCATAGAACGCTGAAAGTTTTTTGCCTGTGGACGGTTCCGTTCATCGGGGGCGATTGTGCCATAAGTAGTGTGATGTCTTTCCAGGGATCCTTTCGGTAAATGCTCCTGTCAGGTTCCAAATGCTCCGTCGCTATTCCATGGGCTCGTGATTTAAATCTAATGAGAAGCTTCGAAGTATTTCGCCTCTCTCTCCTGTCCCTTGCTCCTTCCGTCCGCATACAGAATATTTACTTCTATTTGCTTGAAAAATATGTCGACCTCTTCAGATCTGTGAGATGCGGTGAGGCGACAAGTCGTCCTTTGGGATCGGAATAACTTGGAGTTTCAGAAACTTTATTTTCTAAATTGTCTCCATGTCGAACTCGTTAAAAGAAGTTGGTTAGAAATGTACAAGAGCGGTTACAGTTAGAAACTGGAGCTACTTTATATTTCTTCCCTTCACGCTTTTCAGTTGAATTTCCTATTTTTAATTACAGGGATGAGGAAAAGTCTTAGATATTCTGAAAAGCATTCTGACAGATTTAAAGGGAAGTATAGTGGAATAAAAAAAAATTATTTTAAATTATTTATCTATATTATGGTATACATACATTACCTAGGTATTTCTACATATATTCTTCATTATTTTAAGATCAATTGATTTCATACCCTATGTTTTGCTTCTGGCCAGTAGTGTAGCAGCCTGTAGTGGTCCTTTATATTCCCAGGATGCACCACTTCCTTGGAATGTTCCCAACAGTAATTTATATACTGATTGGCTTTTGGGTGGGTCGAACACGCAGAACTAGGACCATATTAGACACTATAATCTACCCCTGTAGTGGATTTCTATGGGAGTAACGGTAAGATTATAGCCTTATAATCTACAGTTTCAGGAGGAGAAGGAAAACAGAAGCCACAGAGGGTAGGTTATAATAAATAATGCACCTTCAACTGTAAATTAAAGGTATATTAGAAGTCACCTTGGAGTTCCTTGCCCTGTATAAAAGGTACTCGGCCTGCGGCCTTGGGCTTTTATATGTACACGGAACTCCTCTGTGACTTCAATATCCTTATAATTTCAGTTGGGGTGCATTATCCACATATTAGGGGTCCTGCATACAGGAACTTAGTCAGTACTTTGACTATAGATAGACAGATTATGGTCATCAGGAGCCATCCGCGATGACCAGAAAATTGCGTGGTTTGCCTGCAACCGAACAGGCCATCGGCTGTATTGGAAACTCACGGCTCAGTTATGAACTGTCATCCGCCTCTGGCTATTTATATCCTTTATTCTGAACACTGGAAAACATCACACTCGGCTACTAAATGTTAGAGCCACTCGCTGGCTTGGCTAACAGAATGGTATAGACCATCCTTCAAATGAAAGAAAGGAGAGGGCACTGCCGTTGTTGACTGTTTTATTGCTCTGACAGGTAGCGTCAATCTCTATCATTCGCTGGTTCTGGCCACGGTCCTTTGGAACCTTATAAGATGAGCTGGAAGTTGAATAAACTCACAACAGTTTAAAATGAAAGATAAACGATAATTGTTTGTATTTCCTCTGATTCCCCCCGAGCAATTTCCTGGACGTAGAGCTGCATTTTACTGCACTTATGCCCTTTATCAGTTTTTATACACATCTCGTTCTGTGTTTCCTCCAGACTGCATGTCCACGTGTGCGCAAACCGTCAGCTGACACAAAATTATAAAAATATTCTAAATGTGAAATAAAGCTACAATATCATGCAAAATTATATTTCAATATTCTCTTAAATTTGCTTAATATTTCGGATCACCGCAGTTTACACCATTGGACTGGACGTTCCCGGCCCTCCTTGCTTGCGTGAATTGCCAACATGCTTCATACACTTATCTGGGTGGAACTTGACAGACTATCGCTCAGGGTAGATATCCCTTCCGGAGATTGAGTACCAGCTTTGCGGTTGGGTGAATCCCAAATGGGATTTAACCCCTGGGCAATAGGAGTTGTGATGCCACATTTTTATCTGCGGCTGTTGTTAAAGGACAACTCACCCTCATAAGAACATCTTTTGAAAGATGGCCTCTATAAAATATGTTTATATATCATAGTTTGTCCTCTGAATTCATTACTGTATGCCTGCTATCTTTCTGGATGCCTCATGGAAACTGCAATTTAGAAACCTGTACCTGAGCCTGTACTGAGCCTGGGCATGCTCGAAAGTGGCAGACAGGGGATTAACATTCAGTCATTGCTGTGATGTCAACTGTCAAATCCATAACTGGAATGGAAGAACCAGGAAGTAGAACAGGGGAAACAGACATTGTGCAGGATTTCAGGTTAGACTTATATATTTCAGATTTCAAACTATTACCATTTAAGGTTTGGGGGGTGATTTACCTGTATGTAAGTTTTCATTTTGGGGCTGGACTTGCCCTTTAGTTCATCCCTGTGTCTTTATTCAACCTGGATAACTACGTGTAGATTTTATATTTTATGTATATATAGATGACATTCAAAAGAAGGATATTTCTTTATTTTGTTTAAATACCCCACATACGTAATACATATAAATGTGACTGTATGCTAGTTTGTCTTTAAACATTTTACTCTACTCAAGGCCATTTAAATACACTTTATAAAACAGTATATTCTATTGTTAGAATATTTTTTTTGTCATACCAACAAGAAGGAGAAATATATAGAATACAAATGGAAGCCACGTTCCCCGAATTGTCTTTGTTGGTTAGTTTGACATTAAATAGATTTTATCGCCATCTGATTTAAACTTTGCACAGAGGCCCACTTGTAATTAATATGACTGGGCCCTGAATTTCTCATTTAATTAAGCAGAACCCCATAGTGCTGGTACAAGATGAACCAACTGGCATTTTGATTGGACAGCAGAGGGTCTCAGCGGTGTGTGATCTTACTAGCCCATCAGAATGTTTGTTTTGTGTGCTAACTAAAGGATTGTAACACTATTTATTATGCCCCACTCAGTGAGACTGCAATCAGCATTAGGGGGAAGTGATTACAAATGGGAAATTCCACACGTTCCTTTATTTTAGGGAGATTATCTGAGCCACTGAGCCGTGATTAACAAGCTGAAATCGTACTTGAAAGCATAGCGCTTGCTCTCCGGCCATTTTATTCCACTAGTACAAGCCACTTGATTCGGATGGCAGCGGTAACACCTTCCTGCCAGCTGTAAGCCCTATACGAACAGGCATTGTGCTTTATAAAATTAAGCACTTCATGAGCTTTTTGATAAAGCTTAAACTATTGCTGTGTGTTGAATAGAAGCTTTACACAGTACTGTGCCATATACATTTATTAAGTGTGTAAAACAGGACTACCATCATGGTGGGGATTCATTGCAGATTATGGGCAAATTCTTTATATATTTCACACATTTTTGTCGTTGTATTTTTACCAGTTTATTACAGGCATGTCTATTCAAATATTAGTTCTCCTCTTTTCTGGCAAATGTATCTGCTTCCTCTTAATATAAAAGCTCATGAGCTTTTTTTTAAGCTTGAGCATGTGCAGAGAAGCAGCAGGGGATCAACCAAAGCTGTGATGTCAGCAGCCACAGCCTTGATTGGCTCATGAAGAAAGGAGACTGCTCACTCTGCCAGAATGAGGGCAATACTTATCCTAAACATCTGGTTATTAATATATCTAATAATGTGCTGAATACAGTATATCAGTTCAGTTAGTTAGGGCAGGTAACTGGCTAATAAATGGTTTTGCCCTAAAATCAGGTGTTGGGCAGGCATATTGGAAGGCACAGCTTTTTGTTCCTATCAGATCAATGGCAGTTTGTTAATGGGGCCCCATTGGTTGTAGAACCTGATTCCTGTCTGCCCTCGTAGGTTTTAGCGTCCTGCAAAGCTGTTATCTGAACATGATGTGATCTCCCAGTTAGTAATTAATAGTGTAATTTGTTACATTCTATCAGTTTGACAACCATAAAGTTACCATTATATTCCATCTGTGCCCTTTGTTTTATAGTGAATCCCAACCCCACTGTCCTTCCCTCTCTAAGCTATGATTAAATACATTGTATCAAGTCATGTAGTAAATAGAGACATGAATTAATGGAGTTCATGGCCCCTAAATGCCATTACAGACGTGGAATCCGAGGGGACCCATCTGCTTCCTGTGCTGGACTTGTTTGACATTTATTAGAGTCACAGTTACTGGGAAATTGGCATCTAGTAATGATGTTTCTCCAGTTTTGCGTATCACATTTATTAACACTTGGTTGTTCTAATACCCATGTACATACAAATGGCCCTTTCCCTTACTAGAATATTCCTAGCTTTTTATTTTCTATCACCTGCTGTTAATGATACGCTAACTGACTAGAGTTTCCAGCGGCAATTCCCTGGTGCTGCTCCTAGGGGAAATGAGGGCTAACTGTGCATGAGAGGTGTCTTATGTGTTTTAAGGTGGTTGCCAGCAGGAGATGTGGCTTTGTGTTTTAAGGTTCTGCCAGGCAGGAGATGTGGCTTATGTGTTTTAAGTGTCTGCCAGGATGGAGATGTGGCTATGTGTTTTAAGGTGTCTGCCAGAAATGGGAGATGTGGTTATGTGTTTTAAGGTGTCTGCCAGAAATGGAGATGTGGCTATGTGTTTTAAGGTGTCTGCCAGGCATGGAGATGTGGCTTATGTGTTTTAAGGTCTGCCGGAATGGAGATGTGGCTAGTGTTTAAGGTGTCTGCCAGGATGGAGAATGTGGCTTACGTGTTTTAGGTGTCCTGCAGGAATGAGATGTGGCTTATGGTTTTAAGGTGTCTGCCAGGCATGGAGATGTGGCTTATGGTGTTTTTAAGGTGTCTGCCAGGCATGGAGATGTGGCTTATGTGTTTTAAGGTGTCTGCCAGGCATGGAGATGTGGCTTATGTGTTTTTAAGGTGTCTGCCAGGCACGGAGATGTGGCTTATGTGTTTAAGGTGTCTGCCAGGCACGGAGATGTGGCTTACGTGTTTTAAGGTGTCTGCCAGGCACAGAGATGTGGCTTATGTGTTTAAGGTGTCTGCCAGGCACGGAGATTTGGCT
The DNA here is from genome assembly GCA_019447015.1 of Hymenochirus boettgeri. Lineage (NCBI taxonomy): Eukaryota > Metazoa > Chordata > Amphibia > Anura > Pipidae > Hymenochirus > Hymenochirus boettgeri. The sequence goes on along the minus strand of CM033475.1, from coordinate 28,100,261 downwards.
TAGTGTTTTAAGGTGTCTGCCAGGCACGGAGATGTGGCTTACGTGTTTTAAGGTGTCTGCCAGGCATGGAGATGTGGCTTATGTGTTTTAGTGTCTGCCAGGCATGGAGATGTGGCTTATGTGTTTTAAGGTGTCTGCCAGAATGAAGATGTGGCTTAATGTTAAGGTGTTGTTGGACATGAAGTGTGGCTTATGTACATGTATAAATGTGTCTGTTTGACACGAAGGTGTGGCTACTGTACATGTATTAAGGTGTCTGTTTGACACGACGTGTGGCTTACTGTACATGTATTAAGGTGTCTTTGACACGAAGGTGTGGCTTACTGTACATGATTAAGGTGTCTGTTTGACACGAAGGGTGTGGCTTACTGTACAATGTATAAAGGTGTCTGTTTGACACGAAGGTGTGGCTTACTGTACATGTATTAAGGTGTCTGTTTGACGAAGGTGGGCTTACTGTAACATGTATTAGGGTCGTTTGACACGAAGGTGGGCTTACTGTACATGTATTAAGGTGTCTGTTTGACACGAAGGTGTGGCTTACTGTACATGTTATTAAGGTGTCTGTTTGACACGAAGGTGTGGCTTACTGTACATGTATTAAGGTGTCTGTTGACACGAAGGTGTGGCTTACTGTACATGTATAAGGTGTCTTTTTGACACGAAGGTGTGGCTTACTGTACATTTATAGGTGTCTGTTTGACCGATGTGGGCTTTGTACATGTATTAAGGTTGTCTGTTTGACACGAAGGTGTGGTTACTGTACTGTATTAAGGTGTCTGTTTGACACGAAGGTGTGCTTACTGTACATGTATTAAGGTGTCTGTTTGACACGAAGGTGGGCTTACTGTACATGTATTAAGGTGTCTGTTTGGACAGAAGGTGGGCTTACTGTACTGTATAAAGGTGTCTGTTGACACGAAGGTGTGGCTTACTGTACATGTATAAGGTGTCTGTTTGACACGAAGTGTGGCTTACTGTACATGTATTAAGGTGTCTGTTTGACACGAGGTGTGGCTTACTGTACATGTATAAGGTGTCTGTTTGACACGAAGGTGTGGCTTACTGTACATGTATAGGTGTCTGTTGACACGAAGGTGTGGCTTACTGTACATGTATTAAGGTGTCTGTTTGACACGAAGGTGTGGCTTACTGTACATGTATTAGGTGTCTGTTTGTTTGACACAGGGTGTGGCTTACTGTACATGTATAAAGGTGTCTGTTTGAACACGAAGGTGTGGTTACTGTACATGTATTAGGTGTCTGTTTGACACGAAGGTGTGGTTACTGTACATGTATTAAGGTGTCTGTTGACAGAAGGTGTGGCTACTGTACATGTATTAAGGTGTCTGTTTGACACGAAGGTGTGGCTTACTGTACATGTATTAAGGTGTCTGTTTGACACGAAGGTGTGGCTTACTGTACATGTATTAAGGTGTCTGTTTGACACGAAGGTGTGGCTTACTGTACATGTATTAAGGTGTCTGTTTGACACGAAGGTTGTGGCTTACTGTAACATGTATAAGGGTGTCTGTTTGACATGAAGTTGTGGCTTACTGTACATGTATTAAGTTGTCTGTTTGACACAAAGGTGGGGGTTAGCAAATATAAGCTCATTTAAGATACAGAGTCGTGGGTGCTGCTTTATGAAGCTTAGAATGGCAAACCCCCACAGCCATTGAAGTGTATGGGTGCATGTTACGCTTGTGGAAGCATGTGTAGAATGGAATATTGAGGGGGTGGCACCAGAAACCATTGTTTCCCCTTTCAGCATACCTAAAATACCATCTCTTCACTGTTTCTTTCACCTTAAAAGGCATGGCAATGTGAGCTGTATTGAATTCAGTGTACCCACAGGGCACCTTTAAAATAAAAATAAAACTGGTCAATTGAGAGTTACCTGCCCCATGTTAACTGATATATTTGCACTTATTACCTGCATTTACCTGTAATTATTGTCCCCATTCTGACAGAGTAAGCTAGCCCCTTCCTCCGTGCAGTCAATCAAAGCTGTGACAAGTGATATCACAGCCAGTGACTGATTGCTGTCTCTCCTGCTGCCTCCCTTGCACATGCTCAAGCTCATAAAAAGCTCATTGGGCAGAGGGAGGGGAGGCAGTACCTTTTTCCAGAATGGAATAGAACTTATCATTAGAAATCTGGTTACAAATTAATATAATAATTGGTAAAAAATAACAGTTGGGTTTGTGGGCAGATAACTGAAAAGTCACCATTTTTGTTTTTTGGTGGACATTCCCTTTAAACTTGTGCTAGATTTGATTTGTGGTTCGGCTTGACTAATAAGGAAGCAACTATGTACTGTAATATAAAAATATATTAAAAAGAAAAAACAATATAAAACTTCCTCCAGTTATTCCTAATCATCTAGCCAGTGAGTTCAGACATGCTCAGTGTGAGTCTATCAGGGAGAGGTAGAGATTAATTGTGGTAATCACTACTTGGGGGGGGTTTACTATACATTCTGCTTTATAAAAGATACATTTTTCTATATTTCACTGCATGTACAGAATCTTTCTTCTCCATTTCTATTATGTAGTTTCTGCCTGTTTATTACCAGTTAAAGGAGCTGCCTTACTGCTATCAGGAATGAATATGACAGCTCCTCTTTAAATGGCATGTCCACCCTTAATACAAAAACTGGTCAATTGTCAGTTACCTGCCCCCAGCTGATTTATTTTGCACATTATTACCTGTATTAGGGCACGGCCACACTGTGCTGCAAACGCAATCGCACACGGAATCGCATGCAATTTCGTGTGCGATTTTGATGCGTTTGCGCATGCATTTTTTCAATAGAAATAGAAAAATGCATGTGATTGCGATTAATGCGGAATGCTAATCACAACGCACCTGAAAACGCGATATTACGGTGCTTTGCCGCGTTTTTAATGATTGAAAAAATGCATGCGCAAACGCAGAAAAAACGCAGCAGTGTGGCATAGCCCTTATTAACCAGATATTTATGGATAATTATTGTGCCATTCTGGCAGAGTAAGCTGGCTCCTCCCTCCATGCAGTCAATCAAGGCTGTGAATGCTGACATCACAACCAATGATTGACTGCTGTTCCACCTGCTGCCTCTTCTGCACATGTTCAAGCTTATAAAAAGCTTATCGATCCGAAGTAGGAGGTTGATACCTTTGCTAGAAAGAAATATAGAACATATAATGAAATATTTGGTTACAAATGCATGTACTAAACTGGTAAAAATCACAGTTTGGGTTGCAGGCAGGTACGGTAAAGTAAGGGTGGACATGCCCTTTAATTATCAGAAAAGGATATTTTCTATATCTTATAACGGTCATGATAATATAAAACAGTTAAAAGGAAAACCTCATATTGACATTCATCCTCAAGTGCCATTAACTCATCCAGACTACAACACATTTGTCAGGATCAGATCAGTACAGAGACTTGTTTCGAATTGTAGCATCAATGGGAATCATTTATCAAAGTGTCCATGCAGAGGAACTTGGGAGACACAGATAAGAGCATACATTAAGGTAATGCAGCTTGTTGGAATCACCCTGGGAGCGTTAAGGGATATAGTAACTCATTAGATGTTCATTTAATAAGGTATCTGAGTTCTGCTCTGCTTGAAGCTGGAGGCTCAGGGGTTAGTTCAAGAGTGAAATCGGATTTACTCAAGGGGAAATTCAGTGTAACATTTTAATTGCATGTATGTATTAATTGTAGTCTAGATTTCCATGTGCTGTCACCATTTCCCTCTTCTGAAATGAATGGAAAAACATGTTAATTAGTGCATATTAGGGCAGGTATCAAAACAAGGAATAGAGTTGATCTCCTAATATAACACGTTTCCTGTTTTTTGTTTTTTTTTAATTTAGAGTGTCAATTCTCAATTTCTTCAAAATTACAAGCTTATATACACTATATACACTATAGTTCTCAATTGCTGCCTGCTAAGAGCTGAAAGATGTAGGACTAACCTGTTATGCAGCAAAATGTTCTTCTCTTGCATCTGCCTCTCAAAAGGTTTCTTGCCCTCTTTCCAAGCTTTTTTCCAAGCTTGTACATGCTCAGAGGAGACAAGCAAACAGCAGGCATTGGCTGTTACATTCATGACTGACAGCTGCTAACCGCAAGGGCCAGGAAACAGAACATTTTTGCTGCATAAAATGTTTGTCTTACATCTCAGCTTTCTAACTTATCAGTTTCAGGGGTTTACCTACATATACTTTTTCTTTTGATTGGTCGACTTTCCCTTTAATGAATTTCTTCCATTTTTTTTTCAGTTTCATTTGTTTACAATGAGCGTTCTTTTCTCTCTCTAAAGCCGAGAACCATTTTGTGACAAGCTCTAAAACCTGCAACGCTTGTGATAATTGGATTTTTCCCCCGGTTTATTGGCGGCAGATTTGTAACCACCTGAGACATTGGTATAGCCTTCAGCTTTCAATAAACACAATTAGGTTACTGAAACCTATTTTAAAAAAATGCACACAGAGTTACGTTCTACTTGTATTAACCACAAGTGGATTGCAGTGAGTGTTGGTCCAAAGAGATACCATGTATATATGTTTGGTTAATTTAAATGTTAGGGAAAAAAACAAAACAAACAAATAATATATACATGTATGTGTCTATGTAATATAATGCACTAATTGGTATTATGGACAACCTTATAAGTTAAATGAGCTCAGTATTTTACTGGTCCTTTAAAGGGCATGTCCACCCCCAAAACTATAATCCCCCCAACTACTGGCCCCACAATGTAGTGTAGTTTAATCCTTACCTAACATCCCAGCTCCATAGGGTTCTCCTGTATTCCCCCCCTTAAGTCCCAAAAACTGCCCACCAGGAGGCTTAGATCAAGTCCATATAGGACTCTGCCTCCTACCTGGCCTCAGGTGGATTTTTGCCATGCGTACTGCAGCCCTTCTCCCCCTCCCTCCCCCTCCCTCCTCCCCCCCTCTCCTCCCTCTCCCGATTCCCTCCCCCTAGCATTTAACCTTTTAGTATAGGCTTCCCACTGGTCCCCAGCCCCACCGCATAATTTTTTATTTAAGAAAGCTCCCCAAACTCTACTTACCTCTCCTCTCTCTCCGCTGAAGTAAGCTGCCGGCAGCCGCGTCCGTGATTGGCTGCAGCTCAGCCAATCACAGACGCGGCTGCCGGTCCTGCCCCTCTGCTTGCATTTCTCGCAAGCAGAGGGCCGGGAGCGCGGCGGAGAAAGGGGGAGGTAAGTAAGAGTTTGGGGGGCTTTCTTAAAATAAAAACTATGCGGTTAGGGCTGGGGGACCAGGGGGAAGCCTATATTAAAAGTTTGATTTAAGGGTGGACATACCCGTTAACAACTGATGACATCACCAAGTACTGTTTATAAAGATATATTGTATAGGATTTTTTAATTGTAGGTGAATGCTGAATACATTTTGTCAGATCAGGTTCTAATTGCGCCCATAATGCAACGATACGTATTATATTACACACAATATGATCCCGCTATCTTATGAACGGTATTGGTATGAAAAATCAATCATGGTCTGATAATGGAATAATAAGGGAACACTGAATATCCCGATATAGTATGACCAGGATTAATGTGTGGATGGAACCTAAAAAGATAGATTGGTTGGTTTCCTCCTTGTAACCCAATAGGGGTCGCTTAACTGTAAAATATAACTTGTAAAAGTGCAACTTCACATAGATTGGACAATCTAAATCAATGCTATGATCAGAATGGCAGGTATGTACCATACAGCACTACTGTTTTGGTGCATTATTTTCCCAGCCTTACTAATGTATTTTATTGTGAGAGACAGGAAGGATAAATCACCAGTTATTTGACTTTTTTATTTAGTTTGAATGGGAATGATTGAGGAAAACAAGAAATAATCAGGGAGATTCAATAAAAGTTATTGTTTAAAATGGTGCTAATTTTGCCCCAACCAATCAGATGTTAGCTTTCAAACGTTAAATAAGATCTGATTGGTTGGGGCAAAATTTGCACCATTTTAAACGATAAGAACTTTTATTGAATAAACCTGATAGTGTATAGCATGATAGAGCTGGTGTATCAGTATGGAGGTATAGCAATCCCCTGTTCCATATCTCCAGAGATAGCATGATAGAGCTGGTATATCAGTATGGAGGTATAGCAATCCCCTGTTCCTTATCTCCAGAGATAGCATGATAGAGCTGGTATATCAGTATGGCGGTATAGCAATGCCCTGTTCCATATCTCCAGAAAAAACCTGATAGTGCTGGTGTATCAGTATGGAGGTATAGCTTTCCATATTCCCCATATCTCCAGAGATAGCATATAGAGCTGGTGTATCAGTATGGAGGTATAGCAATCCCCTGTCCATAATATCTCCAGAGATAGCGTGATAGAGTGGTGTATCAGTATGGAGGTATAGCAATCCCCTGTTCCATATCTCCAGAGATAGCATCATAGAGCTGGTGTATCAGTATGGAGGTATAGCAATCCCCTGTTCCATTTCAAATGAAAACTAAATGGGCCAAGAATCCGTTAGTTTTGCGAAGGTAAAAACACCATGGCTTTTAGACATTTAATTGATCTGATGAGGACAAACAGTTCAGTCGGTACCTGTATGAGTGTGTGTAGTCAGTTGTCTTCTTGGAACGATACAGATTTTGGTGGATAAACCAGAAGTTAGGACTACACAAAATGGTTAGTATCATGTTTTCTGACTGTAGTAAAACCAGTAGGGAAAGGGATCAGCTGATTCGGTAGAGGCAATATTGGACAGCTCAGGGTAAATCTATAAATAAGCCTGATAATAGAAGACAGCTCAGACTATCAAAATGTTAGAGAGGTAAAATTGTTATCCAGAGTTCTGTTATTTTAAGTTAATATCAGTTTTTTTATTTTTCCACTAACGGCATTTCCTGGAAGGTCCTTATCTAGCTAAGCTAGAATAGCTAAGGAATGTGGTTATGTTTCAATCTGTAATTTACTTGAAGTGCGTACTTTTACAACTTGTTTATTTGAAGTGTCCTGTATGCGTGACCCAAAGTAATATGTCTGTACTAGGAACAAAGACACTTTAGAAGATTGTCATATTAAGAACAGATGGTACAGATTGAGTTGGGCTCGCAAAAATTCCCCGATCGATGCAGAGATGTAGCAGAGCAAACGATGTACTTTTATCACTTGTGGATATAAGGTGGATTTTACTTTTTACTGCTTGACAAACCCATATCTTCACTTGTTACATCCCAATGGCTTCTAGAAGGCCTCAGGGTCATGATTCCATCAGGATTTTCCGCTGTGTTGCTTTTATCAATGTTTGGTTGACTTGTTGTTTGGCATTATTTTCCTTTGGCTATCGCTGTCATTTATCAGGGTGATCACCCGTTATATCGACTTTTCTGGCTCTGTCAGAGTTGATCACAGGCAGCACATTTTAATTCATTCTGTGTTGTTTATAAAACTTTTTTTTGTTTGCGGAACACGAGCATGTGAGTTCTAAAAGGATACAAAGCTATCTCTTTCTATTTCCCTCCCACCAATGGGGGAACCGCGAGTTGTTCTAATTCACTGGAGAAAGACCAAGTTCTTATTGCTTGTGTCTTTCTCGGAGGGAATATGGAGTACGGATAAAGCAGTCTGTGTAGGAAATATGCCAAGCTTAATTCAATGCAAAATAATAAGAGTGTTGTGTATCTTCAAGTCAATTTGTAATTTTCCTACCAAGAGATTTCAAGAAAGGAGAACAGAAAATCACATTACAGAAAAATAACTTCTGTGTTTGTTTCTCCAACCCATCTTCTGTCAGTGGTACATTCTTCTGTAAATGGTGCTCTGCTTGTGGGCTTTGTAGACAAACAATGTATTTCTCAATAATGAAATGGAACGATATTAAAATGCTCCAAATCTGTAGTTGTGTGGAAAATTGGATATACGGTATATTGTCGCTGAATTAGGATCGATCTGGAAGTTTTTTGTTCGTTTTTGGATTCCAGAATTCGGAAAACCCAGAAGCAATCCAAAATCTGAAAACGGAACAAACTTTCAGGGTTTGGGATGTTTTTTTGAGGGATACCGATAGATACGAGATTTTTTTCGATTATTTTTTCGGAAATAACCTTGCATATTCTATACCTTCAAAAATACAACTGGAAACTCAAAAGTATTTTCCGTCATATTTCTTAGGGTTATCGAACATACAAGGTTATTCTTGTAGGGTTTCCGAAAATAACCTCATAAATTCAGTAACCCTCGAAAATACGTTTCTAACTCCGTAGTGGACCTGGATCCATCTCTTGCGGCCAGTTCTAATGGATCCAGCTACATCTGATATGGTCCCCTTAGTTGCTAAAAGTGCCACCACTAAAGACCTAATTAAAACCTATAACACATGTTGGTTTGAAAGGATTGCTACACGATTTCCATCTCCCAAACAAATTGTTTTAACTCCTAACCCTCTACCACTTACCCGATATGTAGCCGATGCTCCCAGTCTCTCTCACCTTTGAAAGGTTACTGCTCTTCATAAGCTTTTCTCTTGCAAACTTGCATGTGGCACTGCAAGGCAGCTTAGTGACCAGCAGTTAATTATTGGCTTGTGGTCATCTGTCATGGCTATGATTGACTCTGTTACATGGAAGAACTGGAGGCGAGAGACGGGAGCCCAAACATCAGGCTGCACATCAGTAAGTGTATACAGGTAAAACTGAACTTTGTTGCGCGTTTTAGGGTTTGTGGGGGATCGCTTATATAAAATTTTGAGTTTGTCAGTGGACATGTGATGCCTGTAAAATGTCATAATATCTGTATTTCTGTATGTCTTATTGTCTAAATGAAAGTAATAATCTCCCCCCAGGTGATGAACAACCGCTATGCCTTGGTTGGGGTTAAATGTTTTTTTAATAATAGTCGCACTTTCCCCCCACTCTCCCAGAGATTCCTGCATTTAACTATTGCCAGTTTCGTTCCTCCTTATCAGGAAATAGCAGGAGAAGAGTCTCCAGGTAATTAGGGAGGAAATTAATCCTCCGTATTGGTACAGTCATTCCATCTCCTTTGTGATTGCGCTAAACCTCAACAATAGCAGCAAAAGCGATAAGATGTAACATTAAAGGGCAGATTATTCCTCTAAAAAATGACCCCAAAGTCCCTTTTGGCTGAGGCCCACACTGGACCGGACTACGCGTATGAAAAGCACGCATGCATTCGCACCATTTCACACACCTTACCGTACACTACCGTACACCATTCTGCGATTTGCACATAGCTCAGAAACGTGTTGTGTGCAAAATAGTGATCGCCGCTCCAAAAACGATTGCAGCACATGTAACGGCCATGGCCACCAACGATTCGCAAGCACTTGCATAGCGTTGAGAAAAAAATGTGCAAGCGTGGTCTATCCCTTCCTTTTTAATCATGGCTCTTTGTCTTCGTATCTGTAAGTGGTAAAAATCACAGTAAAGTGGGGATCTGATGTTGCTGCTCACAGCTGTTAAGTATAGAGCTACTGTCCCTTCTTTCGTCTTCTAGACTATACATCTGATCTTTATTATGCAATATTCAATGTGGGGAACTGTTGTCATATAAATTGTTTAATGGGAGAATTTTTACCTGTATGTATACGGTATAGATACATAGAACTGTGCACTTTTATAATGGAGAGTAACAGTGAATTATACACTTAAATTGTAATCAGCTATGTTATAGATCTTGACTGCCAGAAAAATAAATATCAGCAATGCAGCAGAATCACCAACACGTGGAGTTTTGTGACCTTTAACTTTTTTGTGCTTTTTTTATGGTATTTGGATTACTCTGTGACTTCTAAAGATGCTTTATTTCAAATAAGTATACAATTTATTCACTTTAAATTTACAGGTATTATATAGAACAATAACTACATAATAATTTATTTCCCTCTTTAAAAAATTTATTTTTGTACAATTTAAATTAAATAATTTTGGTTAAATAAAAATAAAAATTAAAATTTTTTTGTTTTTTGTTTTTAAATTTTTTTTTTTTAATAGTTTTGACCATAGATTTATTTCAAGATTTTAATGCTGTTTTAAAGATAACTTGGTCCAAAAATGACTTTAAAGCAAATGACAGGATGATTGCTGAGTCTTTTGCAAGTTACTTGCAAATTTTTTTTTTACATAGTTTGAAGATACTTTAACTTTTATGTGTGATATGGTAGCAGCCAGATCCCCTGCACTTCTGCTTCCTGATCTGAAACCATGGGACAGTCCCTCTTCCATGTATCTCGTCCTTGTGGCTCCTATGGCCCCTCCCTTTGAAGCCCCCCGTGGCCCCTCCCTTGCAGCCCCGAGCCCCTGGCCCCTTCCACTCACAGGGCACCCATGACCCCTCCCCTACTGGCACCTCAGAAAAAATACTGATAATGAGTGGTTACTTTATGATCACGTTTTGACATACCAATAGACTCACAGATATTAAGATATAATAGTGATACTGTGCCTTTAATAATATGACCCTACACTTTTCACAGAGTCAGGGTGCTCTAGGGTTTTAGATCCCTGAGCGAAACTTGAATGCCGCCGCAAAATGAAGTTGGCGTGGCTTGTGAGTGCGGCTTCACGGGTGGGTGTAGCTTCGCGGGTGAGACTTTGAACTTGCCATCACTGAGATATTTATACTTCCTCAAATAGACATTTATCCCCAAATAAATTCCTGAAGAACAAAAGATTTGTAAACCTGCCGCCGCGTTAAGGCAGATCTTTTAGAAGGCCCTAACTAACCTAACTAGTCTAACTTTTAGCCTAACCTAACAAACTATCTCAGGTTAAAGGGCATGTCCACCCCCCCAAACTAAATTTTACCAACTACTATGGCCCCACTCTACAAAGAAAAAAATCCTTACCTTACATCCATGCTCCTTGTGGTTCTCCTGTTCTGCCTCTTTAAAGTGCAGAAAATTGCTGGTAGGAGCTGTCAGTGCCTCTTCCTGTGCCTGTATCTTGGCTTTCTCATCAAGGTACGAGGCATGCTCAGTTGAGCCTTTTCCCCCCTCCCTCCTTCCCTCCCAATCACTCCATGGCCAGGGAGTAATGTAGCATTAAAGCTTTTGGGACAAGCAGGGGATACCCTCCCACCTCCAACCGCTATTTCGTTAATCTAAAATCATTGTCAATCTCTGCCTCTCAGCCAATCACAGCTGCTTGCAGTTCTGGTGGGCAGGGAGCTGGACCAGAACAGTGGAGGATCGAGGAGTTGTAAGTAGAGATTGACAACGATTTTCGATTAATGATATAGCGGTTGGGGTGGGAGGGTATCCCCTGCTTTGTCCCAAAAGTTTTTGGACATGCCCTTTAAAGCTGGTACACACACTACAGATCATTGAAGGATGACAGACAGGATCTGCAATATTTGCATACACACAGTACCAATGACATCCTAGGGAGAACGCTCTGGACTGTGTGTTTCCCTCAGCACGGCAGACTCCTCTATTGGGAGTCTAGCGTGGCCGATGGAAATTTTCGGTCTTTCCTGAACGAGCATTCGGCAGTATTGGGGCATTATCGTTACTGTGTGTACCCACTTAACCTAACCGTATGAAATGCCTTTTAACAATATCTAACACATTTAGTGAAGAAAACTATGAAAAAATACCATCTGCAGCAAGGAAATCTTTGGTTAAGCAATTTGGTGTAATCACCGAGGACTAGAGATGGACGAAATTCACTAGTTTAATTCCGTTTCAGATCTCGGGAAAATCTGAAGATACTGAAATCCAAAACTGGAACGGATTTTCAATAATTTTCAAATGTACGGGGCTATTTTCGATCATTTTCAAATATAGCCTCGACGTTCAAAAATTCTCTAAATACGATGGGAGACCATTTTCGAGTTTCCAATCATATTTCGAAGATTTCGACCGTTTGATGCTATTTTGAAAATTACGAAAATAGCTCCGTACATTTGAAAATTATCGAAAAATGCGGATTTGGACTGATCATTCGGATTCAGAACTGAGGAGTTTTTTTGTCGGATTTGGGTTTGTGTCAGACCCAGATCCCATCTCTACCGAGGACAGTAAAGGTCATATACACTCCTCAGTCCTGCAGTCTCTAGCCACTCTATCTCTCGCATTCTCTCTCTCTCTCTCTTGCAGTTCTCTATCCTTTATCTCTCATATTCTCTCTCTCTCTCTGCAGTCTCTATCCTCTATCTTTCACATTCTCTCTCTTGCAGTCTCTATTATCTTCTCACCTCTCTGTCTCTCCTGCAGTCCTCTATCCTCTACTCTCACATTCTCTCTCTCTCTCTGCAGTCTCTATCCTCTATCTCTCACATTTTCTCTCTCTCTCTCTCTTCTCTTGAAGTCTCTATCCTCTTTCTCACACTTTCTGTCTCTCCTGTAGTCTCTATCCTCTATATCTTCCATCTTCTCTCCTACAGGCTACAGTCTCTATCTTCTATCTCTCACATCGTCTCTCTCTCTCTCGCAGTCTCCCCTCTATCTCTCACATTCTTTCTCTTTCCTGAAATCTCAAGTTCTCTCTCTCCTCTATACTTTATCTCTCACATTCTCTCTCTCTCTCTCTTGAAGTCTCTATCCTCTTTCTCACTCACGCGCTCTGTCTCTCTCTGTAGTCTCTATCCTCTATCCTTACATTCTCTCTCCCTACAGGCTACAGTCTCTATCCTCTATACTCACATTCTCTCTCTCTCTTGCAGTCTCTATCCTTATCTCTCACATTCTCTCTCCTTGCAGCCTCATCCTCTATCTCTCACATCTCTCTCTCCTTCAGTCTCCCCCTCTATCTCTCACATTCTCTCTCTCTCTTGCAGTCTCTACCTCTATCTCTCACATTCTCTCTCTCTCTGTTGAAGTCTCTATCCTCTTTGTCATAATCTTTGTCTCTCCTTAGTCTCTATCCTTCATCTCTTACATTCTCTCTCTCCTAGCACAGCCGCTATCTCTATCTCTATCTCTCACGTCTTCTCTCTCTCCTTCAATCTCCCCCTCTATCTCTCACATTCTTTCTCTTTCCTGCCTCCAAGCTCACTCTCTCCTCTATCTTATCTGTCACATTCTCTCTCTCTCTCCTGCAGTCTCTATTCTCTTTCTCCACACTCTCTGTCTCTCCTGCACTCTATCCACTTTCTCTCAAATTCTCTCTCTCCTGCAGTCTTATCCTCTATCTTTCACACTCTCTGTCTCTCTTGCAGTCTCTATCCTCTATCCTTTCTCAAGCATTCTCTCTCTCCTACAGTGTCTCTCTTTACATTCTTTATCTTACCTGCAGTCTCCAATCTCTCACAATGTGACTGTACATATAATATAATTATACTGTACATATACAGTGACTGGTAGTATTATATTGCCCACTGTGTACTGGTACATTTAATATGCCCTGCCCACCACAGTGACTATTAACCCTTCCATTACCACATAGGAGTCTGAGATCAGTGACAGCGACTATTAACCCCACATTACCACATAGGAGTCTGAGATCAGTGACAATGACTATTAACCCTTACTTACCACTATATACTAGATTGTAAGCTCTACGGGGCAGGGACCACATTACCTCTAGTGGCAAAGCCCTAGCACTTCTATGTATGTAATTGATACAGTACATACATCATAGGAGTCGAGATCAGTGACAGTGACTATTAACCCCTACATGACCACATAGGAGTCTGAGATCGTGACAGTGACTATTAAACCAAACACTACCATATTGGAGTCTGAGATCAGTGACAGTGACTATTAACCCTACATTACCACATAGGACTCGAGATCAGTGACAGTACTATTAACCCCTACATTACCACACAGGAGCCTGAGATCTGTGACAGTTGACTATTACCTCTACATTCTACATTACCAAATAGGAGCCTGAGATTTGTGACAGTGACTATTAACCCCTACATTAAAACATAGGAGTCTGAGATCAGTGACAGTGACTATAACCCCTACATTACCACATAGGAGCCTGAGATCTGTGACAGTGACTATTAACCCCTACATTACCACATAGGAGCCTGAGATCTGTGACAGTGACTACTACCCCTACATTCTACTTACCAATAGGAGCCTGAGATCTGTGACAGTGACTATAAACCCCTACATTACCCATAGGAGTCTGAGATCAGTGACAGTGAATATTAACCCCTACATTACCACATAGAGTCTGAGATCAGTGACAGTGACTATTAACCCCTACATTACCACATAGGAGTCTGAGATCAGTGACAGTGACTATTAACCCCACATTCCCACATAGAAGTTTGAGATCAGTGACTATTAACGCCTACATACCACGGAGCCTGAGATCTGTGACAGTGACTATTAACCCCTACATTACCACATAGGAGCCTGAGATCAGTGACAGTGACTATTAACCCCTACATTACCAAATAGGAGTCTGAGATCAGTGACAGTGACTATTAACCCCTACATGACCACATAGTAGTCTGAGATCAGTGACTATTAACCCCTACATGGCCACATAGTAGTCTGAGATCAGTGACAGTGACTATTAACCCCTACATTACCAAATAGGAGTCTGAGATCAGTGACAGTGACTATTAACCCCTACATGACCACATTGTAGTCTGAGATCAGTGACTATTAACCCCTACATTGCCACATAGGAGTTTGAGATCAGTGATAGTGACTATTAACCCCTACATGGTCACATAGTAGTCTGAGATCAGTGACAGTGACTATTAACCCCTACATGACCACATAGGAATCTGAGATCAGTAACAGTGACTATTAACTCCTACATCACCACATAGGAGTTTGAAATCAGTGACAGTGACTATTAACCCCTACATGACCACACAGGAGTTTGAGATCAGCGACAGTGACTATTAACCCCTACATCACCACATAGGATTCTGAGATCAGTGACAGTGACTATTAACCCCTACATCACCACATAGGAGTCTGAGATCAGTGACAGTGACTATTAACCCCAACATTACCACATAGGAGTTTGAGATCAGTGACAGTGATTATTAACCCCTACATTACCACACGGGAGTCTGAGATCAGCGACAGTGACTATTAACCCCTACATCACCACATAGGAGTTTGAAATCAGTGACAGTGACTATTAACCTCTACATGGCCACATAGTAGTCTGAGATAAGTGACTATTAACCCCTACATGACCACATAGGAGTCTGAGATCAGTAACAGTGACTATTAAGCCCTACATCACCACATAGGAGTTTGAAATCAGTGACAGTGACTATTAACCCCTACATTACCACATAGGAGTTTGAGATCAATGTCGGTGACTATTAACCCCTACATGACCACATAGGAGTTTGAGATCAGCGACAGCGATTATTAACCCCTACATCACCACATAGAGTCTGAGATCATGACATTGATTATTAACCCCTACATTACCACATAGGAGTTTGAATCATGGACTATTAACCCCTACATTACCACATAGGAGTCTTAGATTAGTGACAGTAATTTTAACCCCTACATGGCCACATAGTAGTCTGAGATAAGTGACAGTGACTATTAACCCCTACATGACCACATAGTAGTCTGAGATCAGTAACAGTGACTATTAACCCCTACATCACCACATAGGAGTCTGAGATCAGTGAAAGTGACTATTAACCCCACATTACCACATAGGAGTTTGAGATCAGTGACAGTGATTATAACCCCTACATTACCACATGGGAGTCTGAGATCAGCGACAGTGATTTTTAACCCCTACATTACCACATAGGAGTATGAGATCAGTGACAGTGACTATTAACCCCTACATTACCACATAGGATTCTGAGATCAGTGACAGTGACTATTAACCCCTACATGACCACATTAGTCTGAGATCAGTGACAGTGACTATTACCTCTACATGGCCACATAGTAGTCTGAGATAAGTGACAGTGGCTATTAACCCCTACATGACCACATAGGAGTCTGAGATCAGTAACTATTAATCCCTACATCACCACATAGGAGTTTGAAATCAGTGACAGTGACTATTAACCCCTACATTACAACATAGGAGTTTGAGATCAATGTCGGTGACTATTAACCCCTACATGACCACATAGGAGTTTAGATCAGCGACAGTGATTATTAACCCCTACATCACCACATAGAAGTCTGAGACCAGTGACATTGACTATTAACCCCTACATTACCACATCAGAGTCTTAGATTAGTGACAGTAATTTACCCCTACATTAACACATAGGAGTTTGAGATCAGTGACTATTAACCCCTACATTACCACATAGGAGTCTTAGATTAGTGACGTAATTTTACCCTACATTAACACTGGAGTTTGAGATCATGACAGTGACTATAACCCCTACATTACCACATAGGATTCTGAGATCAGAGACAGTGACTTTAACCCCTACATTCCACATAGGATTCTGAGATCAGTGACAGTGACTATTAACCCCTACATTACCACATAGGAGTCTGAAATCAGTGACAGTGACTATTAACTCCTGCATTACACATTGGAGTCTGAGATTAGTGAGAGTGAATATTAACCCCTACATCCATTACCACATAGGAGTCGAATTCAGTGACAGTGACTATTAACTCCTGCATTACCACATAGGAGTCTGAGATCAGTGACAGTGACTAATAACTCCTGCATTACCACATTGGAGTCTGAGATCAGTGACAGTGACTATTAACCCCTACATTCCACATAATGTCTAGATCAGTGACTATTAACCCCTACATTACCACATAGGAGTCTGAGATCAGTGACAATGACTATTAACCCCTACATGGCCACTAGTAGTCTGAGATAAGTGACAGAGACTATTACCCCACATGACAACATAGGAGTCTGAGATCAGTAACAGTGACTATTAACCCCTCAATCACCACATAGAATTTGAAATCGTGACAATTAACCCCTACATTACCACATAGGAGTTTGAGATCAGTGACAGTGACTATTATCCCCTACATCACCACATAGAAGTCTGAGATCAGTGACAGTGACTATTAACCCTACATTACCACATAGGAGTCTGAGATCAGTGACAGTGACTATTAACCCTTACATTACCACATAGGAGTCTTAGATTAGTGACAGTTATTTTAACCCCTACATAAACACATAGGTTTGAGATCAGTGACAGTGACTATTAACCCCTACATTACCACATAGGATTCTGAGATCAGTAACAGTGACTATTAACCCCTACATTACCACATAGGAGTTTGAGATCAGTGACAGTGACTATTAATCCCACATTACCACATAGGATTCTGAGATCAGTGACAGTGACTATTAACACCTACATTACCACATTGGAGTCTGAGATCAGTGACTTTTAATCCCTATATTACCACACAAGATCTCCATGTTACCTCATATTGATTTGAGATTCTGCATCATGGCTATTTAACAACCACCCCCCCCACACACACACACACCCCACATAACACCTCACACATACACAAACACACAAAACTCATTGTAGTTCGTTAGTCATTGTAGCGTGTTAAGTCATTATAGTGCGTTAAATCATTGCAGCACGTAGTCTTTGTAGTAACGTTAAGAAATTGTAGTGTCAAGATATTGTAGTGCGTTGTCATTGCAGCGCGGTAAGTCATTCTAGAACGTTAAGTCATTGTAGCACGTTAAGATATTGTAGTGCTTTAAGTCATTGTAGCACGTTAAGTCATTGCAGCGCGTTCAGTCATTCTAGCACGTTAGTCATTGTAGCACGTTAAGATTTGTAGTGCGTTAAGACATTGTAGCACGTTAAGTCATTGCAGCGCGTTCAGTCATTCTAGTGCGTTGTCATTCTAGCACATTAAGTCATTGTAGCACGTTAAGATATTGTAGTGCTTTAAGTATCATTGTAGCACGTTAAGTCATTGCAGCGCGTTAAGTCATTGTAGCGCGTTAAGTCATTGAGCAATTTAAAGTATTGTAGTGCTTTAAGTAAGTCATTGTAGCGCGATAAGTCATTGTAGCAATTTAAGATATTGTAGTGCGTTAAGTCATTGTACGCGTTAATCTTGTATTGTGATAAGTCATTGTAGCAATTTAAGATATTGTAGTGCGTTAAGTCATTGTAGCGTGTTAAGTCATTGTAGTGTGATAAGTCATTGTAGCAATTTAAGATATTGTAGTGCGTTAAGTCATTGTAGCGCGTTAAGTATTTGTAGTCATTGTAGCCATTGTGGTGTGTTAAAGCTCAAGTTAGGGGAGACATAAAGTTGGATACTGTTTCACAGCAGGATTAAGAGAAGGGCAGCAACACAAAACAATACTAAGCATTTTAGAAAATGTGTTTTCTTTAATGCGGTTCTGCTGTTTCTGATTTGCTGTAATCTTCTAATATTTAAAGGGAAATATATTCTGAACATAAATCTGTCTATTAGATAAGATTGCCCTATATGTCCAGAGACTTTAATACGTCAATAATTTTAGAACTGAAATAACAACCTCTTTAGCTATAAAGTCTCAATCTGGTAGATACTCCAAGCTTGATATTGTTTTGCCCTTTAAATACCAGAACATATTTTATATTACTTATCAGCTGTCTACTATAACAGAGGATCTTACAGCCCTAATAGAGTTATATGGCAGCTCGTACAATGGATACAATTTATTTATATTAACACAATTATCTAAACCCAAGTGCATTATTAATATTAAGAAAATGTCCTTTTCTGCTATTGGTCCTTTAACAGATAATATTTAGGAATCCATTGTAGGTATAGACAATTCTCATGATGAGCTGTCATTGCTTTGGTGATGGATCAGTCTTGCTGTACACTAACCAGATTAATTCTACGAGGAGATAAATATAAAGATCATGCAAGGCATTGTGGTGCTCATTTTCATATCTGCATTTCAGTAGGGAGACTGATGTTGTTTTATTTTGTTGTTTGAAGGGCAAATAACATAAACACTGCATATAAAATTTAAATTTAAGCTGAATTTAACGTAAGGGCTACTTGATCATTCTTTTTGTTAATCTGATCTGATAGGCCATTGTTTTTTACTGATCCTCGTGTTACTTTCTAGCTGTTTTGCTACACAAACGCATACCTGTGCGAAATTAGTAAAACCTTCAGCAACTGGGAGAATATTATCCTAGCGAGTTCTACGTTTTGTGGGTGTATAAGCTTGATTCTAGTTTGGTGGTGGACACCCCTTTAATGGGATGATGATATCAATTTTTTGCATGGCTGGACATTTTCTAAATGTGTTATTGGATAAACTTTGTGTACGCTTCACACATGCAGTACATTAGAGTACCATGATCAGAACGAGAAAGGATCTAGTAATGAAATTAAGGGGATTTGGGCTGAAAGTTATTTACTAAGTAATGAAGATAATAAATAGAGGGGAAATGTGTGCTATGTACGTTATTTACAGTATAAATAGACCCAGTCATCTCAAAGTGGCAGAAATCCCTAAACTAATGCCTGGGTGCTATTGGTTGTAAAATGAATGAATAAATATAAGTGTAGTAACACGCAATCAGTAACCAGACAGTGCAAAGGCTCAAATCTCTGCAGACCTTTGAAACAAGCTTTGACTTTAAGGTCAGGTATACCACATTTCCGGACATTACAATGTTTCGGTCATAAGGTCAGAATATTGATGCAGAATTTTGCTGAATCTCCAAAAATTGACAAAAATTTTACTTAACATGTTGGTAAATTGTGCTGTGTTTAATTGACCACTCGAGGCAAGTTCATGAATAGCTTTAAAGTGGGCTAGATAAGTTTCTACTAACTAAAAAATATTGATATTACTGGTATTAATACATATACTGTAGTTCTGGTTTACGGGGATACTATATAATATTGAGAATTACTGGTATTAATACATATACTGTATTTCTAGTTGGTACAGGGATACTATATAATATTGAGAATTACTGGTATTAATACATATACTGTAGTTCTGGTTGGTATGAGGATACTATATAATATTGAGAATTACTGGTATAATACATAATACTGTAAATCTGGTTGGTACGGGATACTTATAATTAATATTAAGAATTACTGGTATTAATACATATACTGTGTTCTGGTTCATCCAGGGTACTATACAATATTGAGAATTACTGTATAATACATATACTGGTTCTGTTGATCCAGGATACTATATAATTTGAGAATTACTGGTATTAATACATATACTGTAGTTCTGGTTGGTACAGGGATACTATATAATATTGAGAATCACTGGTATTAATACATATACTGTAGTTTCTGGTTGGTATGGGGATCTATATAATATTGAGATTACTGGTATTAATACATATACTGCAGTTTCTGGTTGGTACAGGGATACTATATATATGAGAATTACTGGTATTAATACATATACTGTAGTTCTGGTGGTACAGGGATACTATATATTGAGAATTACTGGTATAATACATATACTGTAGATCTGGTTGATCCAGGAGACTTTCCGATTGCCATTTGGAGTCAGAAAGGAATTTCCCCCCCTTTTTTAGCTGTTTTTTTTTTTTTTTGCCTTCCTAAGGATCAACTGTTAGGTGGGTTAAAAAGGAGGTGAAAAGGTTGGACTTGATGGACGCATATCTTTATTCAACCTCAATTACTATGTTACTATGATTAGTTCCTATACGTGTTTATTTTACGACCACCTTTCTATAGTCGTGGGAATGTCAGGAGGTAAACTCCAGGCTTTTTATCATTAGATAGATTCAATGATTAAACGTTGACCCTATCTAATTTCTATATCTGTTGTATTCAGTTAGATCAACTGGACTTGAAATGTAGTCCAGTTGATCTAATTGAATACAACAGATATACCATGACCTGGATGAATGAGAACCTTCACAACATATATCTAATTTCTAGTGTATGGCCCGGATTAGTCAGTAAGGAGACATAGTGACAATCTAAGATGTCTATAGATGATCTATAAATTTGGGCAGCGTTAGGGTGATACTGTAGGTTGATCTGTTGATATGACATTTATCTTTCTCTATGGGAAGACACATAATGACTTCTCCGGGAAGATAATGTCACTGCAGAGTGGAGGATTATAGATTTCCCTTTGAATGAGCTCCAGGTAGAATTTTAAGGATTGATCCAAGTAGGAATGAAAACTGGTAATAAAAATTTAGCTTTTTCTAATTAAAGGACAACAAAAGCTTAAGGACAATCAGAAGACTAGCAGGGAGATTCAATAAAAGCTCTTATGGGTTCATTTTCACTAACCAATCAGATGTTTTGTTCAAATGTTAAATAAAATTTGATTGGTTGGGCAAAATTAGCACCATTTATAACGATTAGAACTTTTATTTAATCTCCTCTAATAGTACGTTGGCATATAGCAGTAATGTGTGTTCTCACCTCTCATAATGATGTTGGTACTGAGAAATTTACCTTACTAACACAGGTTTTGTCTTAGTTTCCCAGACACTGTCCAAGCCACATGTGACACTCTGCACCCTGGACCACGCAGACTTCTCCCTGATCATTCAGGCTCCCCTTTACTTTCATTGATTTTTCTTTTCTATTTAGATTCTATTTAGATTTAAATGTATAGATTTTCTGTCTAGTTTATCTGCGGGGGGGGTTTACTATACATTCTGCTTTATAAAAGATACATTTTTCTATATTTCACTGCATGTACAGAATCTTTCTTCTCCATTTCTTATGTAGTTTCTTCTGCCTGTTATTACCAGTTAAAGGAGCTCCTTACTGCTATCAGGATGAATATGACAGCTCCTCTTTAAATGGCATGTCCACCCTTAATAACAAAACTGGTCAATTGTCAGTTACCTGCCCCCAGCTGATTTATTTTGCACATTATTACCTGTATTAGGGCACGGCCACACTGTGCTGCAAACGCAATCGCACACGGAATCGCATGCAATTTCGTGTGCGATTTTGATGCGTTTGCGCATGCTTTTTTTCAATAGAAATAGAAAAATGCATGTGATTGCGTTAATGCGGAATGCTAATCACAACGCACCTGAAACGCGATATTACGGTGCTTTGCCGCGTTTTAATGATTGAAAAAATGCATGCGCAAACGCAGAAAAAACGCAGCAGTGTGGCATAGCCCTTATTAACCAGATATTTATGGATAATTATTGTGCCATTCTGGCAGAGTAAGCTGGCTCCTCCCTCCATGCAGTCAATCAAGGCGTGAATGCTGACATCACAACCAATGATTGACTGCTGTTCCACCTGCTGCCTCTTCTGCACATGTTCAAGCTTATAAAAAGCTTATCGATCCGAAGTAGGAGGTTGATACCTGCTAGAAAAGAAATAAACATATAATGAAATATTTGGTTACTGCATGTACTAAACTGTAAAAATCACAGTTTGGGTTCAGGCAGGTACGGTAAAGTAAGGGTGGACATGCCCTTTAATTATCAGAAAAGGATATTTTCTATATCTTATAACGGTCATGATAATATAACAGTTAAAAGGAAAACCTCATATTGACATTCATCCTCATGCCATTAACTCATCCAGACTACAACACATTTGCAGGATCAGATCAGTACAGAGACTTGTTTCGAATTGTAGCATCAATGGAATCATTTTCAAAGTGTCCATGCAGAGGAACTTGGGAGCACAGATAAGAGCATACATTAAGGTAATGCAGCTTTTGGAATCACCCTGGGAGCGTTAGGGATTAGTAACTCATTAATGTTCATTTATAAGGTATCTGAGTTCTGCTCTGCTTGAAGCTGGAGGCTCAGGGGTTAGTTCAAGAGTGAAATCGGATTTACTCAAGGGAAATTCAGTGTAACATTTTAATTGCATGTATGTATTATTGTAGTCTAGATTCCATGTGCTGTCACCATTTCCCTCTTCTGAAATGAATGGAAAAACATGTTAATTAGTGCATATTAGGGCAGGTTCAAAACAAGGAATAGAGTTGATCTCCTAATATAACACGTTTCCTGTTTTTTGTTTTTTTTAATTTAGAGTGTCAATTCTCAATTTCTTCAAAATTACAAGCTTATATCCACTATATACACTATAGTTCTCAATTGCTGCTGCTAAGAGCTAAAGATGTAGGACTAACCTGTTATGCAGCAAAATGTTCTTCTCTTGCATCTGCCTCTCAAAAGGTTTCTTGCCCTCTTTCCAAGCTTTTTTCCAAGCTTGTACATGCTCAGAGGAACAAGCAAACAGCAGGCATTGGCTGTTACATTCATGACTGACAGCTGCTAACCGCAAGGGCCAGGAAACAGAACATTTTTGCTGCATAAAATGTTTGTCTTACATCTCAGCTTTCTAACTTATCAGTTTCAGGGGTTTACCTACATATACTTTTTCTTTTGATTGGTCGACTTTCCCTTTAATGAATTTCTTCCATTTTTTTTTCAGTTTCATTTGTTTACAAATGAGCGTTCTTTTCTCCTCTAAAGCCGAGAACCTTTGTGACAAGCTCTAAAACCTGCAACGCTTGTGATAATTGGATTTTTCCCCCGGTTTATTGGCGGCAGATTTGTAACCACCTGAGACATTGGTATAGCCTTCGCTTCAATAAACACAATTAGGTTACTGAAACCTATTTTAAAAAAATGCACACAGAGTTACGTTCTACTTGTATAACCACAAGTGGATTGCAGTGAGTGTGGTCCAAAGAGATACCATGTATATATGTTTGGTTAATTTAAATGTTAGGGAAAAAAACAAACAAACAAATAATATATACATGTATGTGTCTATGTAATATAATGCACTAATTGGTATTATGGACAACCTTATAAGTTAAATGAGCTCAGTATTTTACTGGTCCTTTAAAGGGCATGTCCACCCCCAAAACTATAATCCCCCCAACTACTGGCCCCACAATGTAGTGTAGTTTAATCCTTACCTAACATCCCAGCTCCATAGGGTTCTCCTGTATTCCCCCCCTTAAGTCCCAAAAACTGCCACCAGGAGGCTAGCAGAGTCCATATAGGACTCTGCCTCCTACCTGGCCTCAGGTGGATTTTGCCATGCGTACTGCAGCCCTTCTCCCCCTCCCTCCCCTCCCCTCTCCCTCCCTCTCCCTCCCTCTCCCGATTCCCTCCCCCTAGCATTTAACCCTTTTAGTATAGGCTTCCCACTGGTCCCCAGCCCACACACGCATAATTTTATTTTAAGAAAGCTCCCCAACTCTTACTTACCTCTCTCTTTCTCCTCCGCTGAAGTAAGCTGCCGGCAGCCGTCGTCTGATTGGCTGCAGCTCAGCCAATCACAGACGCGGCTGCCGGTCCTGCCCCTCTGCTTGCATTTCTCGCAAGCAGAGGGCCGGAGCGCGGCGGAGAAAGAGGGGAGGTAAGTAGAGTTTGGGGGCTTTCTTAAAATAAAAACTATGCGGTTAGGGCTGGGGGACCAGGGGGAAGCCTATATTAAAAGTTTGATTTAGGGTGGACATACCCGTTAACAACTGATGACATCACCAAGTACGTTTATAAAGATATTTGTATAGGATTTTTTAATTGTAGGTGAATGCTGAATACATTTTGTCAGATCAGGTTCTAATTGCGCCCAATATGCAACGATACGTATTATATTACACACAATGATCCCGCTATCTTATGAACGGTATTGGTATGAAAATCAATCATGGTCTGATAATGGAATAATAAGGGAACACTGAATATCCATATAGTATGACCAGGATTAATGTGGATGGAACCTAAAAGATAGATTGGTTGGTTTCCTCCTTGTAACCAATAGGGGTCTTAACTGTAAAATATAACTTGTAAAAGTGCAACTTCACATAGATTGGACAATCTAAATCAATGCTATGATCAGAATGGCAGGTATGTACCATACAGCACTACTGTTTTGGTGCATTATTTTCCGCCTTACTAATGTATTTTATTGTGAGAGACAGGAAGGATAAATCACCAGTTATTTGACTTTTTTATTTAGTTTGAATGGGAATGATTGAGGAAAACAAGAAATAATCAGGGAGATTCAAAAAAGTTATGTTTAAATGGTGCTAATTTTGCCCCAACCAATCAGATGTTAGCTTTCAAACGTTAAATAAGATCTGATTGGTTGGGGCAAAATTTGCACCATTTTAAACGATAAGAACTTTTATTGAATAAACCTGATAGTGTATAGCATGATAGAGCTGGTGTAATCAGTATGGAGGTATAGCAATTCCATAGCAATATACTTTCTATACATCCCTGTTCCATATCTCCAGAGATAGCATGTAGAGCTGGTGATACAGTATGGAGGTATAGCAATCCCCTGTTCCTTATCTCCAGAATAGCAGGATAGAGCTGGTATATCAGTATGGGTTATACAATGCCCTGTTCCATATCTCCAGAAAAACATGATAGATGCTGTGTATCAGTATGGAGGTATAGCAATCCCCTGTTCATATCTCCTATCTCCAGAGATAGCATTATAGAGCTGGTGTATCAGTATGGAGGTATACAATCCCCTGTTCCATAATATCTCCAGGATAGCGTGATAGAGCTGGTGTATCAGTATGATATACAATCCCTGTTCCATGTCTCCAGAGATAGCATGATAGAGCTGGTGTATCAGTATGGAGGTATAGCAATCCCCTGTTCCATATCTCCGAGATAGCATCATAGGCTGGTGTATCAGTATGGAGGTATAGCATCCCCTGTTCCAAATATCTCCAGAGATAGCGTGATCATAGAGCTGGTGTATCAGTATGGAGGTATAGCAATCCCCTGTTCCATGTCTCCAGAGATAGCATGATAGAGCTGGTGTATAAGTATGGAGGTATAACATGGAGTATGAGATCAGTACAGTGACTATTAACCCCTACATTACCACATAGGATTCTGAGATCAGTGACAGTGACTATTAACCCCTACATGACCACATAGTAGTCTAGATCAGTGACAGTGACTATTAACCTCTACTGGCCACATAGTAGTCTGAGATAAGTGACAGTGGCTATTAACCCCTACATGACCACATAGGAGTCTGAGATCAGTAACTATTAATCCCTACATCACCACATAGGAGTTTGAAATCATGACAGTGACTATTAACCCCTACATTACCACATAGGAGTTTGAGATCAATGTCGGTGACTATTAACCCCTACATGACCACATAGGAGTTTTAGATCAGCGACAGTGATTATTAACCCCTACATCACCACATGAAGTCTGAGACCAGTGACATTGACTATTAACCCCTACATTACCACATCAGAGTCTTAGATTAGTGACAGTAATTTAACCCCTACATTAACACATAGGAGTTTGAGATCAGTGACTATTAACCCCTACATTACCACATAGGAGTCTTAGATTAGTGACAGTAATTTTAACCCCTACATTAACACATAGGAGTTTGAGATCAGTGACAGTGACTATTAACCCCTACATTACCACATAGGATTCTGAGATCAGAGACAGTGACTATTAACCCCTACATTACCACATAGGATTCTGAGATCAGTGACAGTGACTATTAACCCCTACATTACCACATAGGAGTCTGAAATCAGTGACAGTGACTATTAACTCCTGCATTACCACATTGGAGTCTGAGATTAGTGAGAGTGAATATTAACCCCTACATACATTACCACATAGGAGTCTGAATTCAGTGACAGTGACTATTAACTCCTGCATTACCACATAGGAGTCTGAGATCAGTGACAGTGACTAATAACTCCTGCATTACCACATTGGAGTCTGAGATCAGTGACAGTGACTATTAACCCCTACATTACCACATAAGTGTCTGAGATCAGTGACTATTAACCCCTACATTACCACATAGGAGTCTGAGATCAGTGACAATGACTATTAACCCCTACATGGCCACATAGTAGTCTGAGATAAGTGACAGAGACTATTAACCCCTACATGACCACATAGGAGTCTGAGATCAGTAACAGTGACTATTAACCCCTACATCACCACATAGGAATTTGAAATCAGTGACAATTAACCCCTACATTACCACATAGGAGTTTGAGATCAGTGACAGTGACTATTATCCCCTACATCACCACATAGAAGTCTGAGATCAGTGACAGTGACTATTAACCCCTACATTACCACATAGGAGTCTGAGATCAGTGACAGTGACTATTAACCCTTACATTACCACATAGGAGTCTTAGATTAGTGACAGTTATTTTAACCCCTACATTAACACATAGGAGTTTGAGATCAGTGACAGTGACTATTAACCCCTACATTACCACATAGGATTCTGAGATCAGTAACAGTGACTATTAACCCCTACATTACCACATAGGAGTTTGAGATCAGTGACAGTGACTATTAATCCCACATTACCACATAGGATTCTGAGATCAGTGACAGTGACTATTAACACCTACATTACCACATTGGAGTCTGAGATCAGTGACTTTTAATCCCTATATTACCACACAAGATCTCCATGTTACCTCATATTGATTTGAGATTCTGCATACAGTGGCTATTTAACAACCACCCCCCCCACACACACACACACCCACATACACACTCACACTACACAAACACACAAAACTCATTGTAGTTCGTTAAGTCATTGTAGCGTGTTAAGTCATTATAGTGCGTTAAATCATTGCAGCACGTTAAGTCTTTGTAGTCGTTAAGAAATTGTAGTGTCAAGATATTGTAGTGCGTTGTCATTGCAGCGCGGTAAGTCATTCTAGAACGTTAAGTCATTGTAGCACGTTAAGATATTGTAGTGTTTAAGTCATTGAGCACGTTAAGTCATTGCAGCGCGTTCAGTCATTCTAGCACGTTAAGTCATTGTAGCACGTTAAGATATTGTAGTGCGTTAAGACATTGTAGCACGTTAAGTCATTGCAGCCGTTCAGTCATTCTAGTGCTTTAAGTCATTCAAGCACATTAAGTCATTGTAGCACGTTAAGATATGTAGTGCTTTAAGTCATTGTAGCACGTTAAGTCATTGCAGCGCGTTAAGTCATTGTAGCGCGTTTAAGTCATTGAAGCAATTTAAGATATTGTAGTGCGTTAAGTCATTGTAGCGCGATAAGTCATTGTAGCAATTTAAGATATTGTAGTGCGTTAAGTCATTGTACGCGTTAAGTCATTGTATGTGATAAGTCATTGTAGCAATTTAAGATATTGTAGTGCGTTAAGTCATTGTAGCGTGTTAAGTCATTGTAGTGTGATAAGTCATTGTAGCAATTTAAGATATTTAGTGCGTTAAGTCATTTAGCGCGTTAAGTATTTGTAGTCATTGTAGCCATTGTGGTGTGTTAAAGGCTTCAAGTTAGGGGAGACATAAAGTTGGATACTGTTTCACAGCAGAGATTAAAGGGGCAGCAACACAAAACAATACTAAGCATTTTAAAATGTGATGTTTCTTTAATGCGGGTTCTGCTGTTTCTGATTTGCTGTAATCTTCTAATATTTAAAGGGAAAATATTTCTGAACATAAATCTGTCTATTAGATAAGATTGCCCTATATGTCCAGAGACTTTAATACGCAATAATTTTAGAACTGAAATAACAACCTCTTTAGCTATAAAGCTTCAATCTGGTAGATACTCCAAGCTTGATATTGTTATTGCCCTTTAAATACCAGAACATATTTTATATTACTTATCAGCTGTCTACTATAACAGAGGATCTTACAGCCCTAATAGAGTTAATGGCAGCTCGTACAATGGATACAGATTTATTTATATTAAACACAATATCTAAACCCAAGTCATTATTAAATATTAAGAAAATGTCCTTTTCTGCTATTGGTCCTTTAACAGATAATATTTAGGAATCCATTGTAGGTAATAGACATTCTCATGATGAGCTGTCATTGCTTTGGTGATGGATCAGTCTTGCTGTACACTAACCAGATTAATTCTCGAGAGATAAATAATAAAGATCAGTGCAAGGCATTGTGGTGCTCATTTTCATACTGCATTTCAGTAGGGAGACTGATGTTGTTTTATTTATGTTTGTTTGAAGGGCAAATAACATAAACAGACTGCATATAAATTTAAATTTAAGCTGAATTTAACGTAAGGGCTCTGATCACTTCATTTTTTGTTAATCTGATCTGATAGGCCATTGTTTTTTACTGATCCTCGTGTTACTTTCTAGCTGGTTTGCTACACAAACGCATACCTGTGCGAAATTAGTAAAACCTTCAGCAACTGGGAGAATATTTATCCTAGCGAGTTCTACGTTTTTGGGGGTAATAAGCTTGATTCTAGTTTGGTGGTGGACACGCCCTTTAATGGGATGATGAGTATCAATTTATTTGCATGCTGGACAATTTTCTAAATGTGTTATAGTATAAACTTTGTGTACGCTTCACACATGCAGTACATTAGAGATACCATGATCAGAACGAGAAAGGATCTAGTAATGAAATTAAGGGGATTTGGGCTGAAAGTTATTTACTAAGTAATGGAAAGATAATAAATAGGGGAAATGTGTGCTATGTACGTTATTTCAGTATAAATAGACCCAGTCATCTCAAAGTGGCAGAAATCCCTAAACTTAATGCCCTGGGTGCTATTGGTTGTAAAAATGAATGAATAAATATAAGTGTATGAACAGCCAATCAGTAACCAGACAGTGCAAAGGTCCAAATCTCTGCAGACCTTTGAAACAAGCGTTGACTTTAAGGTCAGGTATACACATTCCGACATTACAATGTTTCGGTCAATAAGGTCAGAATATTGATGCAGAATTTTGCTGAATCTCCAAAAATTATGACAAAATTTTACTTAACATGTTGGTAAATTGTGCTGTGTTTAATGACCACTCGAGGCAAGTTCATTGAATAGCTTTAAAATGGCTAGATAAGTTTCTACAACTAAAAATATTGATAATTACTGGTATTAATACATATACTGTAGTTCTGGTTGGTACGGGATACTATATAATATTGAGAATTACTGGTATTAATACATATACTGTAGTTCTAGTTGGTACAGGATCTATATAATATTGAGAATTACTGGTATTAATACATATACTGTAGTTCTGGTTGTTATGAGGATACTATATAATATTGAGAATTACTGGTATTAATACATATACTGTAAATCTGGTTGGTACGGGGATACTATATAATAATATTAAGAATTACTGGTATTATACTATACTGTAGTTCTGGTTCATCCAGGATCTATACAATATTGAGATTACTGGTATTAATACATATACTGTAGTTCTGGTTGATCCAGGGATACTAATAATATTGAGAATTACTGGTATTAATACATATACTGTAGTTCTGGTTGGTACAGGGATACTATATAATTTGAAATCACTGGTATTAATACATATACTGTAGTTCTGGTTGGTATGGGGATACTATATATATTGAGAATTACTGGTATTAATACATATACTGCAGTTCTGGTTGGTACAGGGATACTATATAATATTGAGAATTACTGGTATTAATAATATACTGTAGTTCTGGTTGGTACAGGGATACTATTAATATTGAGAATTACTGGTATTAATACATATACTGTAGATCTGGTTGATCCAGGGATACTTTCCGATTGCCATTTGGAGTCAGAAAGGAATTTCCCCCCCTTTTTTAGCTGTTTTTTTTTTTTTTTGCCTTCCTAAGGATCAACTGTTAGGTGGGGTTAAAAGGAGGGTGAAAAGGTTGGACTTGATGGACGCATATCTTTATTCAACCTCAATTACTATGTTACTATGATTAGTCCTAGTACAGTGTTTATTTTACGACCACCTTTCTATAGTCTGGGAATGTCAGGAGGTAAACTCGCCAGCTTTTTATACATTAGATAGATTCAATGATTAAACGTTGACCCTATCTAATTTCTATATCTGTTGTATTCAGTTAGATCAACTGGACTTGAAATGTGTCCAGTTGATCTAATTGAATACAACAGATATACCATGACCTGGATGAATGAGAACCTTCACAGCATATCTAATTTCTAGTGTATGGCCCGATTAGTCGTAAGGAGACATAGTGACAATCTAAGATGTTCTATAGATATCTATAAATTTTGGCAGCGTTAGGGTGATACTGTAGGTTGATCTGTTGATATACATTTATCTTTCTCTATGGGAAGACACATAATGACTTCTCCGGGAAGATAATGTCACTGCAGAGTGGAGGATTATAGATTTTCCCTTTGAATGAGCTCCAGGTAGAATTTTAAGATTGATCCAAGTAGGAATGAAAACTGGGTAATAAAATTTAGCTTTTTCTAAATTAAAGGACAACAAAAGCTTTAAGGACAATCAGAAGACTAGCAGGAGATTCAATAAAAGCTCTTATGTGTTCATTTTGCACTAACCAATCAGATGTTTGGTTTCAAATGTTAAATAAAATTTGATTGGTTGGGGCAAAATTAGCACCATTTATAACGATTAGAACTTTTATTTAATCTCCCTAATAGTACGTTGGCATTATAGCAGTAATGTGTGTCTCACCTCTCATAATGATGTTGGTACTGAGAAATTTACCTTACTAACACAGGTTTTGTCTTAGTTTCCCAGACACTGTCCAAGCCACATGTGACACTCTGCACCCTGGACCACGCAGACTTCTCCCTGAATCATTCAGGCTCCCCTTTACTTTCATTGATTTTCTTTCTATTTAGATCTTTTAGATTTAAATGTATAGATTTTCTGTCTAGTTTATCTGCGGGGGGGGTTTACTATACATCTGCTTTATAAAAGATACATTTTTCTATATTTCACTGCATGTACAGAATCTTCTTCTCCATTTCTATTATGTAGTTTCTGCCTGTTTATTACCAGTTAAAGGAGCTGCCTTACTGCTATCAGGAATGAATATGACAGCTCCTCTTTAAATGGCATGTCCACCCTTAATACAAAAACTGGTCAATTGTCAGTTACCTGCCCCCAGCTGATTTATTTTGCACATTATTACCTGATTAGGGCACGGCCACACTGTGCGCAAACGCAATCGCACACGGAATCGCATGCAATTTCGTGTGCGATTTTGATGCGTTTGCGCATGCATTTTTTCAATAGAAATAGAAAAATGCATGTGATTGCGATTAATGCGGAATGCTAATCACAACGCACCTGAAAACGCGATATTACGGTGCTTTGCCGCGTTTTAATGATTGAAAAAATGCATGCGCAAACGCAGAAAAAACGCAGCAGTGTGGCATAGCCCTTATTAACCAGATATTTATGGATAATTATTGTGCCATTCTGGCAGAGTAAGCTGGCTCCTCCCTCCATGCAGTCAATCAAGGCTGTGAATCTGACATCACAACCAATGATTGACTGCTGTTCACCTGCTGCCTCTTCTGCACATGTTCAAGCTTATAAAAAGCTTATCGATCCGAAGTAGGAGGTTGATACCTTTGCTAGAAAGAAATATAGAACATATATGAAATATTTGGTTACAAATGCATGTACTAAACTGGTAAAAATCACAGTTTGGGTTGCAGGCAGGTACGGTAAGTAAGGGTGGACATGCCCTTTAATTATCAGAAAAGGATATTTTCTATATTCTTATAACGGTCATGATAATATAAAACAGTTAAAAGGAAAACCTCATATTGACACATCCTCAAGTGCCATTAACTCATCCAGACTACAACACATTTGTCAGGATCAGATCAGTACAGAGACTTGTTCAATTGTAGCATCAATGGGAATCATTTATCAAAGTGTCCATGCAGAGGAACTTGGAGACACAGATAAGAGCATACATTAAGGTAATGGCACTTGTTGGAATCACCCTGGGAGCGTTAAGGGATATAGTAACTCATTAGATGTTCATTTATAAGGTATCTGAGTTCTGCTCTGCTTGAAGCTGGAGGCTCAGGGGTTAGTTCAAGAGTGAAATCGGATTTACTCAAGGGAAATTCAGTGTAACATTTTAATTGCATGTATGTATTAATTGTATTCTAGATTTCCATGTGCTGTCACCATTTCCCTCTTCTGAAATGAATGGAAAACATGTTAATTAGTGCATATTAGGGCAGGTATCAAAACAAGGAATAGAGTTGATCTCCTAATATAACACGTTTCCTGTTTTTTTTTTTTTTAATTTAGAGTGTCATTCTCAATTTCTTCAAAATTACAAGCTTATACACTATATACACTATAGTTCTCAATTGCTGCCTGCTAAGAGCTGAAAGATGGGACTAACCTGTTATGCAGCAAAATGTTCTTCTCTTGCATCTGCCTCTCAAAGGTTTCTTGCCTCTCTTTCCAAGCTTTTTCCAAGCTTGTACATGCTCAGAGGAGACAGCAAACAGCAGGCATTGGCTGTTACATTCATGACTGACAGCTGCTAACCGCAAGGGCCGGAAACAGAACATTTTTGCTGCATAAAATGTTTTGTCTTACATCTCAGCTTTCTAACTTATCAGTTTCAGGGGTTTACCTACATATACTTTTCTTTTGATTGGTCGACTTTCCCTTTAATGAATTTCTTCCATTTTTTTTTCAGTTTCATTTGTTCAATGAGCGTTCTTTTCTCTCTCTAAAGCCGAGAACCATTTTGTGACAAGCTCTAAAACCTGCAACGCTTGTGATAATTGGATTTTTCCCCCGGTTTATTGGCGGCAGATTTGTAACCACCTGAGACATTGGTTAGCCTTCAGCTTTCAATAAACACAATTAGGTTACTGAAACCTATTTTAAAAAAATGCACCAGAGTTACGTTCTACTTGTTAACCACAAGTGGATTGCAGTGAGTGTTGGTCCAAAGAGATACCATGTATATATGTTTGGTTAATTTAAATGTTAGGGAAAAAAACAAAACAACAAATAATATATACATGTATGTGTCTATGTATATAATGCACTATTGGTATTATGGACAACCTTATAAGTTAAATGAGCTCAGTATTTACTGGTCCTTTAAAGGCATGTCCACCCCCAAAACTATAATCCCCCCAACTACTGGCCCCACAATGTAGTGTAGTTTAATCCTTACCTAACATCCCAGCTCCATAGGGTTCTCCTGTATTCCCCCCCTTAAGTCCCAAAAACTCCCACCAGGAGCTAGCAGAGTCCATATAGGACTCTGCCTCCTACCTGCCTCAGGTGGATTTTTGCCATGCGTACTGCAGCCCTTCTCCCCCTCCCTCCCCCTCCCTCTCCCTCCCTCTCCTCCCTCTCCCGATTCCCTCCCCCTAGCATTTACCCTTTAGTATAGGCTTCCCCTGGTCCCCCAGCCCCAACCGCATAATTTTTATTTTAAGAAAGCTCCCCAAACTCTTCTTACCTCTCTCTTCCTCCGCTGAAGTAAGCTCGCCGCAGCCGCGTCCGTGATTGGCTGCAGCTCAGCCAATCACAGACGCGGCTGCCGGTCCTGCCCCTCTGCTTGCATTTCTCGCAAGCAGAGGGCGGGAGCGCGGCGGAGGAAAGAGGGAGGTAAGTAGAGTTTGGGGGGCTTTCTTAAAATAAAAACTATGCGGTTAGGGCTGGGGGACCAGGGGGAAGCCTATATTAAAAGTTTGATTTAAGGGTGGACATACCCGTTAACAACTGATGACATCACCAAGTACTGTTTATAAAGATATATTGTATAGGATTTTTTAATTGTAGGTGAATGCTGAAACATTTTGTCAGATCAGGTTCTAATTGCGCCCATAATGCAACGATAGTATTATATTACACACAATATGATCCGCTATCTTATGAACGGTATTGGTATGAAAAATCAATCATGGTCTGATAATGAAATAAGAACACTGAATATCCCGATATAGTATGACCAGGATTAATGTGTGGATGGAACCTAAAAGATAGATTGGTTGTTTCCTCCTTGTAACCAATAGGGGTCGCTTAACTGTAAAATATAACTTGTAAAAGTGCAACTTCACATAGATGGGACAATCTAAATCAATGCTATGATCAGAATGGCAGGTATGTACCATACAGCACTACTGTTTTGGTGCATTATTTTCCCAGCCTTACTAATGTATTTTATTGTGAAGACAGGAAGGATAAATCACCAGTTATTTGACTTTTTTATTTAGTTTGAATGGGAATGATTGAGGAAAACAAGAAATAATCAGGAGAGATTCAATAAAAGTTATTGTTAAAATGTGCTAATTTTGCCCCAACCAATCAGATGTTAGCTTTCAAACGTTAAATAAGATCTGATTGGTTGGGGCAAAATTTGCACCATTTTAAACGATAAGAACTTTTATTGAATAAACCTGATAGTGTATAGCATGATAGAGCTGGTGTATCAGTATGGAGTATAGCAATCCCCTGTTCCATATCTCCAGAGATAGCTGATAGAGCTGGTATATCAGTATGGAGGTATAGCAATCCCTGTTCCTTATCTCCAGAGATAGCATGATAGAGCTGTATATCAGTTGGCGGTATAGCAATGCCCTGTTCCATATCTCCAGAAAAAACCTGATAGTGCTGGTGTATCAGTATGGAGGTATAGCAATCCCCTGTTCCATATCTCCCATATCTCCAGAGATAGCATTATAGAGCTGGTGTATCAGTATGGAGGTATAGCAATCCCCTGTTCCATAATATCTCCAGAGATGCGTGATAGAGCTGGTTGTATCAGTATGGAGGTAGCAATTCCCTGTTCCATGTCTCCAGAGTAGCATGATAGAGCTGGTGTATCATATGGAGGTATAGCAATCCCCTGTTCCATATCTCCAGAGATAGCATCATAGAGCTGGTGTATCAGTATGGAGGTATAGCAATCCCCTGTTCCATAATATCTCCAGAGATAGCGTGATAGAGCTGTGTATCAGTTATGGAGGTATAGCAATCCCCTGTTCCATAATATCTCCAGAGATAGCATGATAGAGCTGGTGTATAAGTATGGAGGTATAAACTTGGGTACGCTTCCACATGCAGTACATAGAGATACCATGATCAGAACGAGAAAGGATCTAGTAATGAATTAAGGGGATTTGGGCTGAAAGTTATTTCCTAAGTAATGGAAAGATAATAAATAGAGGGAATGTGTGCTATGTACGTATTTACAGTATAAATAGACCCAGTCACTCAAATGGCGAAATCCCTAAACTTAATGCCCTGGGTGCTATTGGTTGTAAAATGATGAATAAATATAGTGTATGAACAGCCAATCAGAACCAGACAGTGCAAAGGCTCAATCTCTGCAAGACCTTTAAACAAGCGTTGACTTTAGTCAGTATACCCATTCCGGACATTACAATGTTTCGGTCAATAAGGTCAAAATATTGATGCAGAATTTTGCTGAATCTCCAAAAATTAGACAAAAATTTTACTTAACTGTTGGTAAATTGTGCTGTGTTTAATTGACCACTCGAGGCAAGTTCATTGAATAGCTTTAAAGTGGGCTAGATAAGTTTCTACAACTAAAATATTGATAATTACTGGTATTAATACATAACTGTAGTTCTGGTTGGTACGGGGATACTATATAATTTGAGAATTACTGGTATTAATACTATACTGTAGTTCTAGTTGGTACAGGGATACTATTAATATTGAGAATTACTGGTATTAATACATATACTGTAGTTCTGTTGGTATGAGGATACTATATAATATTGAGAATTACTGGTATTAATACATATACTGTAAATCTGGTTGGTACGGGATACTATATAATTAATATTAAGAATTACTGGTATTATACATATACTGTAGTTCTGTTCATCCGGATACTATACAATATTGAGAATTACTGGTATTAATACATATACTGTAGTTCTGGTTGATCCAGGGATACTATATAATATTGAGAATTACTGGTATTAATACATATACTGTAGTTCTGGTTGGTACAGGGATACTATATAATATTGAGAATCACTGGTATTAAACATATACTGTAGTTCTGGTTGTATGGGGATACTATTAATATTGAGAATTACTGGTATTAATACTATACTGCAGTTTCTGGTTGTACAGGTACTATATAATATTGAGAATTACTGGTATTAATACATATACTGTAGTTCTGGTTGGTACAGGGACTATATTATTGAGAATTACTGGTATTAATACATATACTGTAGATCTGGTTGATCCAGGGATACTTTCCGATTGCCATTTGGAGTCAGAAGGAATTTCCCCCCCTTTAGCTGTTTTTTTTTTTTTTTGCCTTCCTAAGGATCAACTGTTAGGTGGGTTAAAAAGGAGGGTGAAAAGGTTGGACTTGAGGACGCATATCTTTATTCAACCTCAATTACTATGTTACTATATTAGTTCCTAGTACAGTGTTTATTTTACGACCACCTTTCTATAGTCGTGGGAATGTCAGGAGGTAAACTCGCCAGGCTTTTATACATTAGATAGATTCAATGATTAAACGTTGACCCTATCTAATTTCTATATCTGTTATTCATTAGATCAACTGACTTGAAATGTAGTCCAGTTGATCTAATTGAATACAACAGATATACCATGACCTGGATGAATGAGAACCTTCACAAGCATATATCTAATTTCTAGTGTATGGCCCGGATTGCAGTAAGGAGACATAGTGACAATCTAAGATGTTCTATAGATGATCTATAATTTTGCAGCGTTAGGTGATACTGTAGGTTGATCTGTTGATATGACATTTATCTTTCTCTATGGGAAGACACATAATGACTCTCCGGGAATAATGTCACTGCAGAGTGGAGGATTATAGATTTTCCCTTTGAATGAGCTCCAGGTAGAATTTTAAGGATTGATCCAAGTAGGAATGAAAACTGGGTAATAAAAATTTAGCTTTTTCTAATTAAAGGACAACAAAAGCTTTAAGGACAATCAGAAGACTAGCAGGGAGATTCAATAAAAGCTCTTATGGTGTTCATTTTGCACTAACCAATCAGATGTTTGGTTTCAAATGTTAAATAAAATTTGATTGGTTGGGGCAAAATAGCACCATTTTAACGATTAGAACTTTTATTTAATCTCCCTAATAGTACGTTGGCATTATAGCGTAATGTGTGTTCTCACCTCTCATAATGATGTTGTATGAGAAATTCCTACTAACACAGGTTTGTCTTAGTTTCCCAGACACTGTCCAAGCCACATGTGACACTCTGCACCCTGGACCACGCAGACTTCTCCCTGAATCATTCAGGCTCCCCTTTACTTTCATTGATTTTCTCTTTTCTATTTAGATTCTATTTAGATTAAATGTATAGATTTTCTGTCTAGTTTATCTGCGGGGGGGTTTACTATACATCTGCTTTATAAAAGATACATTTTCTATATTTCACTGCATGTACAGAATCTTTCTTCTCCATTTCTATTATGTAGTTTCTGCCTGTTTATACCAGTTAAAGGAGCTGCCTTACTGCTATCAGGAATGAATATGACAGCTCCTCTTTAAATGGCATGTCCACCTTAAAAAAAAGGGTCAATTGTAAGATGCCAGATATTTTGACAAAATACTGATAGGGACGGAAGGGGAAAAAAGAGCAACGGAATCGCATGCAATTTCGTGTGCGATTTTGATGCGTTTGCGCATGCATTTTTTCAATAGAAATAGAAAAATGCATGGGATTGCGATTAATGCGGAATGCTAATCACAACGCACCTGAAAACGCGATATTACGGTGCTTTGCCGCGTTTTAATGATTGAAAAAATGCTGCGCAAACGCAGAAAAAAAGCAGCAGTGTGGCATAGCCCTTATTAACCGATATTTATGATAATTATTGTGCCATTCTGGCAGAGTAGCTGCTCCTCCCTCCATGCAGTCAATCAAGGCTGTGAATGCTGCATCACAACCAATGATTGACTGCTGTTCCACCTGCTGCCTCTTCTGCACATGTTCAAGCTTATAAAAAGCTTATCGATCCGAAGTAGGAGGTTGATACCTTTGCTAGAAAGAAATATAGAACATATAATGAAATATTTGTTACAAATGCATGTACTAAACTGTAAAAATCACAGTTTGGGTTGCAGGCAGGTACGGTAAAGTAAGGGTGGACATGCCCTTTAATTATCAGAAAAGGATATTTTCTATATCTTATAACGGTCATGATTATAAAACAGTTAAAAGGAAAACCTCATATTGACATTCATCCTCAAGTGCCATTAACTCATCCAGACTACAACACATTTGTCAGGATCAGATCAGTACAGAGACTTGTTTCGAATTGTAGCATCAATGGGAATCATTTATCAAATGTCCATGCAGAGGAACTTGGGAGACCAGATAAGAGCATACATTAGGTAATGCAGCTTGTTGAATCACCCTGGGAGCGTTAAGGGATATAGTAACTCATTAGATGTCATTTTAATAGTATCTGAGTTCTGCTCTGCTTGAACTGGAGGCTCGGGTTAGTTCAAGAGTGAAATCGGATTTACTCAAGGGGAAATTCAGTGTAACATTTTAATTGCATGTATGTATTAATTGTAGTCTAGATTTCATGTGCTGTACCATTTCCCTCTTCTGAAATGAATGGAAAACATGTTAATTAGTGCATATTGGGCAGGTATCAAAACAAGGAATAGAGTTGATCTCCTAATTACCACGTTTCCTGTTTTTTGTTTTTTTTAATTTAGAGTGTCAATTCTCAATTTCTTCAAAATTACAACTTATATACACTATATACACTATAGTTCTCAATTGCTGCTGCTAAGAGCTGAAAGAGGTAGGACTAACCTGTTATGCAGCAAAATGTTCTCTTCTGCATCTGCCTCTCAAAAGGTTTCTTGCCCTCTTTCCAAGCTTTTTTCCAAGCTTGTACATGCTCGAGGAGACAAGCAAACAGCAGGCATTGGCTGTTACATTCATGACTGACAGCTGCTAACCGCAAGGGCCAGGAACAGAACATTTTTGCTGCATAAAATGTTTGTCTTACATCTCAGCTTTCTAACTTATCAGTTTCAGGGGTTTACCTACATATACTTTTCTTTTGATTGGTCGACTTTCCCTTTAATGAATTTCTTCCATTTTTTTTTCAGTTTCATTTGTTTACAATGAGCGTTCTTTTCTCTCTCTAAAGCCGAGAACCATTTTGTGACAAGCTCTAAAACCTGCAACGCTTGTGATAATTGGATTTTCTCCCCGTTTTTGGCGGCAGATTTGTAACCACCTGAGACATTGGTATAGCCTTCAGCTTTCAATAAACACAATTAGGTTACTGAAACCTATTTTAAAAATGCACACAGAGTTCGTTCTACTGTATTAACCACAGTGGATTGCAGTGAGTGTTGGTCCAAGAGATACCATGTATATATGTTTGGTTAATTTAAATGTTAGGGAAAAAACAAAACAACAAATAATATATACATGTAGTGTCTATGTAATATAATGCACTAATTGGTATTATGGACAACCTTATGTTAAATGAGCTCAGTATTTTACTGGTCCTTTAAAGGGCATGTCCACCCCCAAAACTATAATCCCCCCAACTACTGGCCCCACAATGTAGTGTAGTTTAATCCTTACCTAACATCCCAGCTCCATAGGGTTCTCCTGTATTCCCCCCCTTAAGTCCCAAAAACTGCCCCCAGGAGGCTAGCAGAGTCCATATAGGACTCTGCCTCCTACCTGGCCTCAGGTGGATTTTTGCCATGCGTACTGCGCCCTTCTCCCCCTCCCTCCCCCTCCCTCTCCCTCCCTCTCCTCCCTCTCCCGATTCCCTCCCCCTAGCATTTAACCCTTTTAGTATGGCTTCCCACTGGTCCCCCAGCCCCAACCGCATAATTTTTATTTAAGAAAGCTCCCCAAACTCTTACTTACCTCTCCTCTTTCCTCCGCTGAAGTAAGCTGCCGGCAGCCGCGTCCGTGATTGGCTGCAGCTCAGCCAATCACAGACGCGGCTGCCGTCCTGCCCCTCTGCTTGCATTTCTCGCAAGCAGAGGGCGGGAGCGCGGCGGAGGAAAGAGGGGAGGTAAGTAGAGTTTGGGGGGCTTTCTTAAAATAAAACTATGCGGTTAGGGCTGGGGGACCAGGGGGAAGCCTATATTAAAAGTTTGATTTAGGGTGGACATACCCGTTAACAACTGTGACATCACCAAGTACTGTTTATAAGATATATTGTATAGATTTTTTAATTGTAGGTGAATGCTGAATACTTTGTCAGATCAGGTTCTAATTGCGCCCATAATGCAACGATACGTATTATATTACACACATATGTCCCGCTATCTTATGAACGGTATTGGTATGAAAAATCAATCATGGTCTGATAATGGAATAATAAGGGAACACTGAATATCCCGTATAGTATGACCAGATTAATGTGTGGATGGAACCTAAAAGTAGATTGGTTGGTTTCCTCCTTGTAACCCAATAGGGGTCGCTTAACTGTAAAATATACTTGTAAAAGTGCAACTTCACATAGATTGGACAATCTAATCATGCTATGATCAGAATGGCAGGTATGTACCATACAGCACTACGTTTTGGTGCATTATTTTCCCAGCCTACTAATGTATTTTATTGTGAGAGACAGGAAGGATAAATCACCAGTTATTTGACTTTTTTATTTAGTTTGAATGGGAATGATTGAGGAAAACAAGAAATAATCAGGGAGATTCAATAAAAGTTATTGTTTAAAATGGTGCTAATTTTGCCCCAACCAATCAGATGTTAGCTTTCAAACGTTAAATAAGATCTGATTGGTTGGGGCAAAATTTGCACCATTTTAAACGATAAGAACTTTTATTGAATAAACCTGATAGTGTATAGCATGATAGAGCTGGTGTATCAGTATGGAGGTATAGCAATCCCCTGTTCCATATCTCCAGAGATAGCATGATAGAGCTGGTATATCAGTATGGAGGTATAGCAATCCCCTGTTCCTTATCTCCAGAGATAGCATGATAGAGCTGGTATATCAGTATGGGCGGTATAGCAATCCCTGTTCCATATCTCCAGAAAAACTGAATATGCTGGTGTATCAGTATGGAGTATAGCAATCCCCTGTTCCATATCTCCATATCTCCAGAGATAGCATATAGAGCTGGTGTATCAGTATGGAGGTATAGCAATCCCCTGTTCCATAATATCTCCAGAGATAGCGTGATAGAGCTGGTGTATCAGTATGGAGGTATAGCAATTCCCTGTTCCATGTCTCCAGAGATAGCATGATAGAGCTGGTGTATCAGTATGGAGGTATAGCAATCCCCTGTTCCATATCTCCAGAGATAGCATATAGAGCTGGTGTATCAGTATGGAGGTATAGCAATCCCTGTTTCCTAATATCTCCAGAGATAGCGTGATAGAGCTGGTGTATCAGTATGGAGGTATGCAATCCCCTGTTCCATGTCTCCAGAGATAGCATGATAGAGCTGGTGTATAAGTATGGAGGTATAGCAATCCCCTGTTCCATAATATCTCCAGAGATAGCATGATAGAGCTGGTGTATAAGTATGGAGGTATAGCAATCCCCTGTTCCATAATATCTCCAGAGTTAGCATGATAGAGCTGGTGCATCAATATGGAGGTATAGCATCCCATGTTCCATAATATCTCCAGAGATAGCATGATAGAGCTGGTGTATCAATATGGAGGTATGGAAATCCCATGTTCCATAATATCTCCAGAGATAGTGTGATAGAGCTGGTGTATCAATATGGAGGTATGGCAATCCCCTGTTCCATGTCTCCATAGATAGTGTGATAGAGCTGGTGTATCAATATGGAGGTATGGAAATCCCATGTTCCATAATATCTCCAGAGATAGTGTGATAGAGCTGGTGTATCAGTATGGAGGTATAGCAATCCCCTGTTCCATGTCTCCATAGATAGCGTGATTAAACCAATGTCACCTGAGCATCCTAGTAGTACATAGCCACATGAAGATGTAACCTTCCTAGAATTAAACCAACTAACTGTATATATTGAGATAAAAACAACCAATCATTACCGTCCTAATATAAACAGATGTAACAGATGTAACCTTTCCCTCTTCTCTAGATAGGAAGCAGCAGGTGCTGTTGGGAAATGATGTGACATTGGGCAAGTGGCTGTACAGGTTCCATTAGATTTCTCCAGTATAACCATTCTTAGGGTTAAGAGTTGAACTTAATGGACATGTCTTTATTCATCGTTGTTACCATATGTTACCATATTACATTGTGGTCTTATGTTACTGTCATTGTACCTCTCTAGACTTCATCTTAGAGACAGATTGATTTCTACACCTTCTCTCATCTTTCCTAAAACCCACCTGCAGATTGACAATGCCTTACACAACTTGTCAATAAGGTTCGAGCTGAATAAAGGGAAAGATGAGAATTAAATCATGACTGAGGGTCAAAGCCATTTCCTTTTTTGAATAAAAACCATTATACGGTGTCTGAGATTAACAACCAGATGGACTTGTCTGTGCACAGTCATTTCTATCAAATATGGTTCCTTTGACATTCACTGATGTAAAATGGGGATCTGGGGCATCTATTCAGTATAATTATGCAGGATGCTATGGGATAGTTTCAATAAGCTGCTATCCACATTCCTGTTACTGTAGTTCAGCCAAGAGCCATAAAACAAAACTGTTTCTCACAAATCCCCTGTTTAACTGTATTGTGTAAGCTTCGCCCCCACCTCAGTCTGAGATCTATCCAATGGGAAGAAGTGTTTTTTGCAGAATGCGCCTTCCCATTGGTTAGGCCCTGGGCCACAAGGGGGTGGAGCAACAATGGTACAGTTGTTAATTAAGGTAGAACCAAAGTCTGCTTATAGGTTATAAGGCATCATTAAAAAATAGCAGGGGCTTTTTCTTTTATCGGGATTTTGGAGCTTTGATTGTTT
Organism: Hymenochirus boettgeri; assembly: GCA_019447015.1. Lineage (NCBI taxonomy): Eukaryota > Metazoa > Chordata > Amphibia > Anura > Pipidae > Hymenochirus > Hymenochirus boettgeri. The sequence goes on along the minus strand of CM033475.1, from coordinate 28,056,672 downwards.
TTTATTTTTTTGTTTTTTTCCTTGGGTATAAATAGGAGGTAACAATCCAACCACCATTAATGTAATTGGTTTACAAGGGGTAAAAGGAATTGACGGAGTTTCTAACATGTAAATGTGTCATTCCAGTCTTCCATCTCATTTATCTGTTAATTAATATTAGTAGATTTACATAAAGTTCTGACAACTCGTCTTCCCAGGAGAAAAAGATAAATGGCTAATCTGTGTTTTTCAACACCAATGACCTACAGGTTCCGTTGTCTACTGTATGTTTCATTGATAGAATGAACATCAGCTTGGGGAGTGGCATGAACCAAATCTGCTGCTCTGGGTTTGTGGGTGGATATTAGCTGGGGTGGAAGGGTGGCAAACAAGTTAGATTCTGATTGGCTGTTTGAGTGATTCATGAGTATCTTATTACTCAAGTTGCACAGTTTTCAGGAAAATTACATTAGACTAGACCCTAATATATATTATATATTATATATATATATAATATAATATATATATATATATATATATATATATATATATATATTAAGAATCCTTTTTAATGTAATCAGAATAGAAGTCAAGATATTTGGGTGTTTATAGAAGCTCTGTCCCTAAAGAGATAGTGTTTCTTCAGATGCTCCACAAGAGATAGACCAAGCAACAATAAGTCTAACTCTTATGGACCATGCCCGGTTATATAAAAGGAGTTGTTGCTCCACCCCCTTGTGGTCCAGGGCCTAGCCATAAAGCATAGCCATAAAGAAACCTGCACATCTCTCTAATAGAAACACATGGTAACTGTTTTAATTTTCTCTCCTTATAGATGGCAAAGTGGAAGTTACAAAGGAAAGTGTCAAGTTATGTACCATGGGACCAGGGAAGGTATTCGGAGAGCTCGCTATATTGTACAACTGCACCCGAACAGCAACCGTCAAAAGTAAGACATTTTCCCATTACTGCTGGGCACATCTGTGGAATATTTCTTGTTCTGCTATAATTATCTGACATTTTTGGCTGGTTTCATGCGACTGTATGTAAACAAAGTTTTTCAATTATCCAGCAGGTAAAAAACAAGTGCCAGTGTAAAGTTTGCCAAGGAGTAGCATAGACTAACATCATACGGGGGTGGGGGTATTTCCAGTTATTTCCACTGTTTTACTTTACCTTAAAGAGTTAAGTGGACCAAATACCTTAGGGCCATTGGGAACATGTTGATAGTGCCCTGTCTGATAATTGGTTGATCAAGCTGAAATATTGACTGTCCAATCATTTTTTGGCAAGGTTTTGCCATAAGACATGTTGGAAATTTCGGCTAGTTATCTAGTTTTGAATAGGCCGCACCATTGGTAAGGGCGGAAATATTGAGCGTGTTTACAGGTCTACACATTGGCTGATATTTTGACCTAATTGACTGACACAATAGAAATTTTTGTTTATCAGGCTGAATGGGCCAATGCAATTGGTCACACCAATTATAGCCAGTAACAACAGATCCCATTGGATATTAGGTTATCAATCAGTAGTCTGTCTGAAGGGAATATTGGCTGGTGTGCACACAGCTTTAGTGCACGGAACTCAAACCTCCCATTCCATCGCAGAGGTGTTATAATGTTGCATGCAAGTAGCTTTTATGCCCCCAGCATTAGGACTAATGGATTTGACAGATAACTGTTATGCTCTGTTAAATACAATGGTTTTAGAGAAATAAGGATCACTATGTCACTATCTGCTGATTACACATGTTCAGTATGAACACTCAAGTATAAATGCTGGTTAAAAATATGCTTATTTTTTCTCTAATTTTTGTTTAGAAAAAATTCTGTATAAATAAAATGTTACATTAATCACGGGAATAGGAATGATAAATAGCAATGTTAATATATGTCAAAGTGAAAATGTCAGGCTGCTGATTGGAAGTCAAGTGTGCAGTGACCTCTCTGTACCGAGACCTGTCACGGGACTGGGCTCTGGAGTCCATATTCAGTGGGTTCATTCTAATGCTCTGCTGAGGTTATATTATCAGCTCAGCACCATGTGGTTTCTATATGTCAAGGAGTTCTGACTTCTCGGCTCTGCGTAATAGAACTTTAACATGCATTAGTCATAATATTATAGATTGTGAGAGATGAAAGACTGACACAATACACAAATTCATCTCTGCAGAGAAATCAATGACTGCGGTTAAATTAAAATGATAACCGATGTAAAATGTGCGGGATGTTCACGCTTCATCAAGCAATCTGATGTAACGCCTACATCAATTGTAATGTTTAGAATTCCTGTTGGAATGTTATAGACATTAATATACAAAAATGACATCAGTTGTCCTTCAAAGGTGATTAATGACAATAACATATTTCCAGTAAAATGAAATGAAATTAGGATTTATATGGGTGAATCCACAGGCTTCTCGTTTCTATTTATTTTACCCATTATCATGTCCTTTCCATAAACTCGTTGTAACACTTTTATTTAAATCCCTTGTCCATCACTAAAATAAGATATTGATGGAAACCATTTTCTTCCCGAATATTTACATTGTCTGTACCTGTATGTTAATGCGATTGCTGCATGGAGAGAGATCTGTTCCTTCAGCAGAGGCACTTCTAGGGTTTTGGCTGCCTGAAGTGTGCCATCACTGTGTTAAATTGGGTGGGGCTTTCTCGTGGCTGTGGTTTGTTAGTAGGCGTGGCTAAAACAATTTTGAACTTATCACATCGGTATTTAAACAATTCCTCAGACAGTCAATTAGCAATAATGTAAATGACTAGAAACAGATATTCCATCCTTTTCTCAAACAGCTTGTGTTGCCATTACCATATTGCTCCTTTCAGGTTTTTGTTGCTCAAATCAAAATAATTTATTTTATAACCTGCTATACATTTTTTTAACATGCTATACATGTTGGTTCAATTGTTACAATACATTAGAAATACCATGTTTTCTGCAGTATAAAAGATTTTAGCCAAAAGATTTGTAAGCCTGCCAACACGTCATAACTGTTACTAGGGGAAATTCTTTTTTTTCTTGACCGGTCAAGGGGGAAAAAAAAACATTCCCTCCCCCACTATTGCCTGTCTGTCACCTTTCTTCTTCAGTGCCGCCTGAGACAAATGTCTCACTCTGCCTAATAGTAGATGTGTCCCTGTCCTTCAGTAGAGAACTGGGACATGGGTGTGAGCAGTGTGGCTTTGCCCATAAACTTACCTATCCCGATGGTACATTAGAGGATTGATGTATGTATGGGCCCTTTTTAGGCGAAAAAGTTGACATCTTTCCGCTTCATAACTTACAATAATTTTCCGCTGTCGAAAATATCAACATCTGCATCTAAAAAGCTTTGTACACGTGGCAAAATGCCTGACGGATTATCAAACAGCTCCCGACCAAACGCATTTACATGGACGATTGTTGCTCATGGCGGCCTTTCATCGCGAATATCTCAGGCAGCAATAAGCATTTATAGAGGTAGAAACTCCCATACAAGCTCTAATAGGCCCTTAGGGACCAGTATTCAGAACAGAACAGGATAGTTATAGCAGTGAAGTGGTGAGTGTCAGTCATTAATAGATTTATGCTCAATGAATTAGAAACATTAGTGCAGCTAAGAGAGGTTACTTTGTATACCCTTTACTGAGAAACGTAATGTTATGTCTTCAATAGCCGTCCATTTAACTGAGATGTTTATTACCTTATATTGTGCTATTACCGGCTATAGTCCGGTTTAAAGGATAGCTAATGGCTAAACTCAAATTATTGGCAATAAACTGCTGTTTATGTAGCACCAGTGACAGGTCAGTGAAACATTTCCCAATATCAAGTCCTGGGTTACTTCCCCTTCTTAGTAAAAGGTAGATACAGGGCTAGTTTGGCATCCTTGTAGTCAGCAAAATGTAGCACAAACCTATCATTAATATGGTTGGATATTCAGTTACATCCAGTTTTCTCTATTACATGACACAGTGTTATGTAACTTGTAGTCCTTTTAAAACTGCAGCTCTCAACGTCTCCGAAGGTTGTGCATTGGGAGACTGGACATCCTGCTAATTACCATTGTGACTGGAGCATCTGTTGCCCCTAATTCTCTCCCTGGACAGATGATAGGTCCATTCGCCTCTCAGATGGTAAATACAACTAGTGATAAATGATTCATCTTCAGGGCCCAGCTGATATCAGATAAAACTCCCAGACTGTCAGAGTTAAATGTGTTAGCCGCCCCGAATCACAAGGCACTGACCCAGAACCAAGAAGGCCAAGTGACGCATTACTGTCTGGGATTGGAAATAAAATATAATCACACAGTGGGACCTTCTCTTCTGTGCCATTTAGAGAGGTTCAACTTTAACTTGGCCTTGCTAAAAGTTTAAAAACAATTATATTATTATTATTAATTATAATTATTTCTCAGCACCTTCTCTGTCTCCCAGCATTCCCTTGTGTTTGATTGACACTCCATTAGAAATGACCCTTGATCGTTACTGTACATGTATGAGATTTAGCGAGGACGAATGATCCTGTGCTGTTAGATCGGTTAATAACGTCTGGAATACTGTGTGTTTTATTAAGGAGAATAACACCTCGTGGATATAATTACTGGTAAAGGGGCATAATAGATTTTCTGTTTTAATCTTGCAGGGAGAATGTAGTGGGTTAGAGATCTGACAATGTTGAGAATAGCAGTTCAGCAACATCTGTTTGTAGAGCTGTGCAGGAAATTTAGTGATTTTTCCTTTTATTCATTTGTTTTATATTGATTTGCGGATTGCATCTGAATTCTATATTAACTAGACAGGATAATGTCTGTTTAATCCATTGGTGCTCAAGGCATGGCCATGTGCGGAGGCTGGGCGTGTCATGGTAGGCGATTGAGAAGTCTTGGAGCTGCCATATTGCTTGTTGTCAGCATTTCTTTAACTCTCCTTCAGCTCTCAAGCAATGTTCCCTTTAATATTTATGGGCTTTGTGCCCCCATATTTCTGTGTCTTAAACACCACATTACATGTAATTCATTACCCAGATGTCCCAGATGTCCGTGTGCACTTTGTTTTAACCTGTGCATCAGGCCTGCTGAGTTGTGTGTGCGTCCATGAGCCCCCCACATCTTAGAGGGAAAATTGCTCTCACAGTGTCCCTTAAAACCCGCACCCCTATCCTGTACTAATAGTCTGCCATAGAACGCTGAAAGTTTTTTGCCTGTGGACGGTTCCTGTTCATCGGGGGCGATGTGCCATACAGTAGTGTGATGTCTTTCCAGGGATCCTTTCGGTAAATGCTCCTGTCAGGTTCCAAATGCTCCGTCGCTATTCCATGGGGCTCGTGATTTAAATCTAATGAGAAGCTTCGAAGTATTTCGCCTTCTCTCTCCTGTCCCTTTGCTCCTTCCGCATACAGAATATTTACTTCTATTTGCTTGAAAAATATGTCGACCTCTTCAGATCTGTGAGATGCGGTGAGGCGACAAGTCGTCCTATTGGGATCGGAATAACTTGGAGTTTCAGAAACTTTATTTTCTAAATTGTCTCCATGTCGAACTCGTTAAAAGGAAGTTGGTTAGAAATGTACAAGAGCGGTTACAGTTAGAAACTGGAGCTACTTTATATTTCTTCCCTTCACGCTTTTCAGTTGAATTTCCTATTATTTTAATTACAGGGATAGAGGAAAAGTCTTAGATATTCTGAAAAGCATTCTGACAGATTTAAAGGGGAAGTATAGTGGAATAAAAAAAAATTATTTTAATTATTTATCTATATTATGGTATACATACATTACCTAGGTATTTCTACATATATTCTTCATTATTTTAAAGATCAATTGATTTCATACCCTATGTTTTGCTCTGGCCAGTAGTGAGCAGCCTGTAGTGGTCCTTTATATTCCCAGGATGCACCACTTCCTTGGAATGTTCCCAACAGTAATTTATACTGATTGGCTTTTGGGTGGGTCGAACACGCAGAGACTAGGACCATATTAGACACTATAATCTACCCCTGTAGTGGATTTCTATGGGAGTAACGGTAAGATTATAGCCTTATAATCTTACAGTTTCAGGAGGAGAAGGAAACAAGAAGCCACAGAGGGGTAGGTTATAATAAATAATGCACCTTCAACTGTAAATTAAAGGTATATTAGAAGTCACCTTGGAGTTCCTTGCCCTGTATAAAAGGTACTCGGCCTGCGGCCTTGGGCTTTTATATGTACACGGAACTCCTCTGTGACTTCTAATATCCTTATAATTTACAGTTGGGGTGCATTATCCACTATATTAGGGGTCCTGCATACAGGAACTTAGTCAGTACTTTGACTATAGATAGACAGATTATGGTCATCAGGAGCCATCCGCGATGACCAGAAAATTGCGTGGTTTGCCTGCAACCGAACAGGCCATCGGCTGTATTGGAAACTCACGGCTCAGTTATGAACTGTCATCCGCCTCTGGCTATTTATATTCCTTTATTCTGAACACTGGAAAACATCACACTCGGCTACTAAATGTTAGAGCCACTCGCTGGCTTGGCTAACAGAATGGTATAGACCATCCTTCTAAATGAAAGAAAAGGAGAGGGCACTGCCTGTTGTTGACTGTTTTATTGCTCTGACAGGTAGCGTCAATCTCTATCATTCGCTGGTTCTGGCCACGGTCCTTTGGAACCTTATAAGATGAGCTGGAGAGATTGAATAAACTCACAACAGTTTAAAATGAAAGATAAACGATAATTGTTTTATTTCCTCTGATTCCCACCGAGCAATTTCCTGGACGTAGAGCTGCATTTTACTGCACTTAATGCCCTTTATCAGTTTTTATACACATCTCGTTCTGTGTTTCCTCCAGACTGCATGTCCACGTGTGCGCAAACCGTCAGCTGCACAGAAAATTATAAAATATATTCTAAATGTGAAATAAAGCTACAATATCATGCAAAAATTATATTTCAATATTCTCTTAAATTTGCTTAATATTTCGGATCACCGCAGTCTACACCATTGGACTGGACGTTCCCGGCCCTCCTTGCTTGCGTGAATTGCCAACATGCTTCATCACTTATCTGGGTGGAACTTGACAGACTATCGCTCAGGGTAGATATCCCTTCCGGAGATTGAGTACCAGCTTTGCGGTTCTGGGTGAATCCCAAATGGGATTTAACCCCTGGGCAAGTAAGGAGTTTGATGCCACATTTTATATCTGCGGCTGTTGTTAAAGGACAACTCCACCCTCATAAGAACATCTTTTAGAAAGAATGGCCTCTATAAAATATGTTGATATATCATAGTTTGTCCTCTGAATTCATTACTGTATGCCTGCTATGCTTCTGGATGCCTCATGGAAACTGAGCAATTTAGAAACCTGTACTGAGCCTGTACTGAGCCTGGGCATGCTCAGAAGTGGCAGACAGGGGATTAACATTCAGTCATTGGCTGTGATGTCAACTGTCAAATCCATAACTGGAATGGAAGAACCAGGAAGTAGAAACAGGGGAAACAGGACATTGTGCAGGATTTCAGGTTAGACTTATATATTTCAGATTTCAAACTATTACCATTTAAGGTTTTGGGGGGTGATTTACCTGTATGTAAGTTTTCATTTTGGGGCTGGACTTGCCCTTTAAGTTCATCCCTGTGTCTTTATTCAACCTGGATAACTACGTGTAGATTTTATATTTTATGTATATGATAGATGACATTCAAAAGAAGGATATTTCTTTATTTTGTTTAAATACCCACACATACGTAATACATATATAATGTACTGTATGCTAGTTTGTCTTTAAACATTTTACTCTACTCAAGGCCATTTAAATACACTTTATAAAAACAGTATATTCTATTGTTAGAATATTTTTTATTGTCATACCAACAAGAAGGAGAAATATATAGAATACAAATGGAAGCCACGTTCCCCGAATTGTCTTTTGTTTGGTTAGTTTGACATTAAATAGATTTTATCGCCATCTGATTTAACATTTGCACAGAGGCCCACTTGTAATTAATATGACTGGGCCCTGGAATTTCTTCATTTAATTAAGCAGAACCCCATAGTGCTGGTACAAGATGAACCAACTGGCATTTTGATTGGACAGCAGAGGGTCTCAGCGGTGTGTGATCTTTACTAGCCCATCAGAATGTTTGTTTTGTGTGCTAACTAAAGGATTGTAACACTATTTATTATGCCCCACTCAGTGAGACTGCAATCAGCATTAGGGGGGAAGTGATTACAAAATGGGAAATTCCACACGTTCCTTTATTTTAGGGAGATTATCTGAGCCACTGAGCCGTGATTAACAGAGCTGAAATGCGTACTTGAAAGGCATAGCGCTTGCTCTCCGGCCATTTTATTCCACTAGTACAAGCCACTTGATTCGGATGGCAGCGGTAACACCTTCCTGCCAGCTGTAAGCCCTTATACGAACAGGCAATTGTGCTTTATAAACATTAAAAGCACTTCATGAGCTTTTTGATAAAGCTTAAACTATTGCTGTGTGTTGAATAGAAGCTTTACACAGTACTGTGCTCATACATTTATTAAAGTGTGTAAAACAAGACTACCATCATGGTGGGGATTCATGTGCAGATTATGGGCAAATTCTTTATATATTTCACACATTTTTGTCGTTGTATTTTTACCAGTTTATTACAGGCATGTCTATTCAAATATTAGTTCTCCTCTTTTCTGGCAAATGTATCTGCTTCCTCTTAATATAAAAAGCTCAATGAGCTTTTTTTTTAAGCTTGAGCATGTGCAGAGAAGCAGCAGGGGATCAACCAAAGGCTGTGATGTCAGCAGCCACAGCCTTGATTGGCTGCATGAAGAAAGGAGACTGCTCACTCTGCCAGAATGGAGGCAATACTTATCCTTAAACATCTGGTTATTAATATATCTAATAATGTGCTGAATACAGTATATCAGTTAGGGTTAGGGCAGGTAACTGGCTAATAAATGGTTTTGCCCTAAAATCAGGTGTTGGGCAGGCATATTGGAAGGCACAGCTTTGTTTCCTATCAGATCAATGGCAGTTTTGTTAATGGGGCCCCATTTGGTTGTAGAACCTGATTCCTGTCTGCCCTCGTAGCTGGTTTTAGCGTCCTGCAAAGCTGTTTATCTGAACATGATGTGATCTCCCAGTTAGTAATTAATAGTGTAATTTGTTACATTCTATCAGTTTGACAACCATAAAGTTACCATTATATTTCCATCTGTGCCCTTTGTTTTATAGTGAATCCCAACCCCAGCTGTCCTTCCCTCTCTAAGCTATTGATTAAATACATTGTATCAAGTCATGTAGTTAAATAGAGACATGAATTAATGGAGTTCATGGCCCCTAAATGCCATTACAGACGTGGAATCCGAGGGGACCCATCTGCTTCCCTGTGCTGGACTTGTTTGACATTTATATTAGAGTCACAGTTACTGGGAAATTGGCATCTAGTAATGATGTTTCTCCAGTTTTGCGTATCACATTTATTAACACTTGTTTGTTCTAATACCCATGTACATACAAATAGGCCCTTTCCCTTACTAGAATATTCCTAGCTTTTATTTTCTATCACCTGCTGTTAATGATACGCTACACTGACTATAGTTTCCAGCGGCAATTCCCTGGTGCTGCTCCTAGGGGAAATGAGGGCTAACTGGCATGGAGATGTGTCTTATGTGTTTTAAGGTGTCTGCCAGGCATGGAGATGTGGCTTATGTGTTTTAAGGTGTCTGCCAGGCATGGAGATGTGGCTTATGTGTTTTAAGGTGTCTGCCAGGAATGGAGATGTGGCTTATGTGTTTTAAGGTGTCTGCCAGAAATGGAGATGTGGCTTATGTGTTTTAAGGTGTCTGCCAGGCATGGAGATGTGGCTTATGTGTTTTAAGGTGTCTGCCAGGAATGGAGATGTGGCTTACGTGTTTTAAGGTGTCTGCCAGGAATGGAGATGTGGCTTACGTGTTTTAAGGTGGGTGTCTGCCAGGAATGGAGATGTGGCTTATGTGTTTTAAGGTGTCTGCCAGGCATGGAGATGTGGCTTATGTGTTTTAAGGTGTCTGCCAGGCATGGAGGTGCTTATTGTTTTAAGGTGTCTGCCAGGCATGGAGATGTGGCTTATGTGTTTTAAGGTGTCTGCCAGGCACGGATGTGCTTATGTTTTAAGGTGTCTGCCAGGCACGGAGATGTGGCTTACGTGTTTTAAGGTGTCTGCCAGGCACAGAGATGTGGCTTATGTGTTTTAAGGTGTCTGCCAGCACGAGATGTGGCTTAGTGTTTTAAGGTGTCTGCCAGGCACGGAGATGTGGCTTACGTGTTTTTAAGGTGTCTGCCAGGCATGGAGATGTGGCTTATGTGTTTTAAGGTGTCTGCCAGGCATGGAGATGTGGCTTATGTGTTTTAAGGTGTCTGCCAGAAATGAAGATGTGGCTTACATGTATTAAGGTGTCTGTTTGACATGAAGGTGTGGCTTACTGTACATGTATAAAGGTGTCTGTTTGACACGAAGGTGTGGCTTACTGTACATGTATTAGGTGTCTGTTGACACGAAGGTGTGGCTTACTGTACATGTATTAAGGTGTCTGTTTGACACGAAGGTGTGGCTTACTGTACATGTATTAAGGTGTCTGTTTGACACGAAGGTGTGGCTTACTGTACATGTATAAAGGTGTCTGTTTGACACGAAGGTGTGGCTTACTGTACATGTATTAAGGTGTCTGTTTGACACGAAGGTGGGCTTACTGTACATGTATTAAGGTTTCTGTTTGACACGAAGGTGTGGCTTACTGTACATGTATTAAGGTGTCTTTTGACACGAAGGTGTGGCTTACTGTACATGTATTAAGGTGTCTGTTTGACACGAAGGTGTGGCTTACTGTACATGTATTAAGGTGTCTGTTTGACACGAAGGTGTGGCTACTGTACATTGTATAAAGGGTGTCTGTTTGACACGAAGGTGTGGCTTACTGTACATGTATTAAGGTGTCTGTTTGACACGAAGGTGTGGGCTTACTGTACATGTATAAGGTGTCTGTTTGACACGAAGGTGTGGCTTACTGTACATGTATTAAGGTGTCTGTTTGACACGAAGTGTGGCTTACTGTACATGTATTAAGGTGTCGTTTGACACGAAGGTGGGGCTTACTGTACATGTATAAGGTGTCTGTTTGACACGAAGGTGTGGCTTACTGTACATGTATAAAGGTGTCTGTTTGACACGAAGGTGTGGCTTACTGTACATGTATTAAGGTGTCTGTTTGACACGAAGGTGTGGCTTACTGTACATGTTAAGGTTGAGGTCTGTTGACTACGAAGGGCTGAGTCTGTGATACTGTACAGTGTAAGGCTGATTGTTGACACGAAGGTGTGGCTTACTGTACATGTATAAGGTTCTTTGACACGAAGGTGTGGCTTACTGTACATGTTTAAGGTGTCTGTTTGACACGAAGGTGTGGCTTACTGTACATGTATTAGGGTGTCTGTTTGACACGAAGGTGTGGCTTACTGTACATGTATAAGTGTCTGTTTGACCGAAGGTGTGGCTTCTGTACATGTATTAAGGTGTCTGTTTGACACGAAGGTGTGGCTTACTGTACATGTATTAAGGTGTCTGTTTGACAAAGGTGTGGCTTACTGTACATGTATTAAGGTGTCTGTTTGACACGAAGGTGGTGGCTTACTGTACATGTATTAAGGTGTCTGTTTGACACGAAGGTGTGGCTTACTGTACATGTTTAAGGTGTCTGTTTGACACGAAGGTGTGGCTTACTGTACATGTATAAGGTGTCTGTTGTGACACGAAGGTGTGGCTACTGTACATGTATAAGGGTGTCTGTTTACATGAAGTTGTGGCTTACTGTACATGTATTAAGGTGTCTGTTTGACACAAAGGTGGGGGTTAAGCAAAATATAGCTCATTTAAGATACAGAGTCTGGGTGCTGCTTTTATGAAGCTTTAGAATGGCAACCCCCACAGCCATTGAAGTGTATGGGTGCATGTTACTGCTTGTGGAAGCATGTGTGTAAATGGATATTGAGGGGGGTGCACCAGAAACCATTTGTTTCCCCTTTCAGCAATACCATAAAATACCATCATCTTCACTGTTTCTTTCACCTTAAAAGCATGGCATGTGAGCTGTATTGAATTCAGTGTACCCACAGGGCACCTTTAAAATAAAAATAAAACTGGTCAATTGAGAGTTACCTGCCCCAATGTTAACTGATATATTTTGCACTTTATTACCTGCATTTACCTGTAATTATTGTCCCCATTCTGACAGAGTAAGCTAGCCCCTTCCTCCTCCGTGCAGTCAATCAAAGCTGTGACAAGTGATATCACAGCCAGTGACTGATTGCTGTCTCTCCTGCTGCCTCCCTTGCACATGCTCAAGCTCATAAAAGCTCATTGGGCGGGGAGGAGGCAGATACCTTTTTCCAGAATGGAATAGAACTTATCATTAGAAATCTGGTTACAAATTAATATAATAATTGGTAAAAAATAACAGTTGGGTTGTGGGCAGATAACTGAAAAGTCACCATTTTTGTTTTTTGGTGGACATTCCCTTTAAACTTGTGCTAGATTTGATTTGTGGTTCGGCTTGACTAATAAGGAAGCAACTATGTACTGTATATAAAATAATATATTAAAAGAAAAAAACATATAAAACTTCCTCCAGTTATTGCCTAATCATCTAGCCCAGTGAGTTCAGACATGCTCAGTGTGAGTCTATCAGGGAGAGGTAGAGATTAATTGTGTAATCAACTACTTTGTATCTCAATGTGCTAGAGGAAGAGGGGGCTAAAACTGAAAGTGAGTGTGCTCACTTTAGAGAAGAGAATGGAGGTAGGTGTACTGTTTCCTACCTCCTTGGGAAATCTAGTATTAGGGCTAGGCCCCACTAGCCTATTTTGGTGTGCGCTGTGCGCTGCTTAGCAGCATGCTTCCTTGTGGGCCTTGCCCTTAGGAAGGGGGAAGTGGATTGGGCTCTGTACTTGACATTTTCAGGCCAAGGGGACTCGTTAAGCAAGTTCAGTGATAATACATATGCTTTTCAGAAAAAATAGCAGTATTTTTTCATCCCAATGACCTTCATCTGCCCATTCAGCATTTTGTCTGTGTATAAATAAATGCAACTGAAACACTGACTTCCTGTTTGCAGGACCCCTAATAGAGACCATAATGGCCTTGCCCTTGATTCAGTTGCTCAGTACAGATCTGAGCATGTTTGACCCATCCAACAGCCAATCAGTAGAAATTACTGTTAGGTACATTCCAAGGAAGTGGTGCATCCTGGGAAGGAGAAGAACCATTAAACCTGAAATGTCAGCTCACTAATGTCAACAGCAGGAACAGCAAAGGGTATGAAATCAACTGATTTTTCAAAATGGGGGAGAATATGTAGAATAACTAAGAAGGCATTACACAACTAACAATTTAACAAATATTGATCATTTCCACTGAACTATCCCTTTAAGGCCCAGAAAGGAATACACAAATGCTGTATGTACAGGAATACCCACTGTAACTTACCATGGTAGATGCCTTCTTTTAGACCAAAAATAATATAGCAGGACTGTGAAACATACTATTGTTTAAATCACTTTGTAATATCGGATTGTTCTGTTTTTGTTCACGTTATGTTAGAACATTGTGTAGAGAACTGGAGAATTTAAAGCTTTTCATATAAAGAACTGACAGAATCTTAATAAAAAGCTTGGTACTGAGGAGAAACAAGTTACTAAATATGAAAAACGCTGGCAGGACTAAATCCGCGTTTACTGCTCCTACTTTAAAGAATAATGTGACTCAATAACTGAACATATGAAAGCAAGTTAAAGGACTGCTATACACTAAAGAAAACACGTCCCCCTCCTTGAATCTATCATTTTATCAGAGGTAGGAAAAAGTATTCCTACCTCCTTTTCTGCTTCCGTTTAAAAGTAATTAGCTTTATTTTTTTATTTCTTACAGATTTCAGTCTCCCTAGTTGGCTTCAAAGAAAAAAATGTTACAAATATTGTTAAGTGTCAGAAGTCAGGGAAAGTGCTTACTCTTTAAGGTGGCCATAGATGGATCGATATTATTGGCTGTTCGTGGACAATATTATTTTGCTGAATATTTCGTCCACATCAATAATAAGATCGGCCCGATTTAATTGGCCTGATTTTGTCAGTGGACACATTAATTGATAATTGGCCAATAACGGTATCGACTGATCACTATGTCTATGGCTACCTTTACACAGTAAATAACTTCTAAAGCTAATTACTTTTTAAATGAAGTAAATAAAATTATATATTCAGGGAGGAAAGATGATTTAAGCGTATAGTGATCCTTTAAAGAACACATGTGATCTAGTGATTACATTAAAGGAATAGTTCACTTGAAAAGTAAACTATTGCTTTAAGTATTGATTGAAAGGAGCTATGCCTTAACTCTCATTCTTCAATCAATATCTCAGGATCCAGGGACCAAGATAGAAACAACCTTTCACGCGCTCCACCGTAGCAGAACGACCGGTCCCGACCTCTTCCTGGTTCTAATCAACTATAGTTGATTAGAACCAGGAAGTGTTTGGGAATTTTCAGAGCTCCTGTGGTGTGCACTTGTCAGTTATCTTCCCACAACACCAACACCTTTGTGTCAAACAGACACCTTAATACATGTACAGTAAGCCACAACTTCATGTCAAACAGACACCCTTATACATGTACAGTAAGCCACACCTTCGTGTCAAACAGACACCTTAAGCCACAGAGGGGTAGGTTATAATAAATAATGCACCTTCAACTGTAAATTAAAGGTATATTAGAAGTCACCTTGGAGTTCCTTGCCCTGATAAAAGGTACTCGGCCTGCGGCCTTGGGCTTTTTATGTACACGGAACTCCTCTGGACTTCTATATCTTATAATTTACAGTTGGGGTGCATTCCACTATATTAGGGGTCCTGCATACAGGAACTTAGTCAGTACTTTGACTATAGATAGACAGATTATGGTCATCAGGAGCCATCCGCGATGACCAGAAAATTGCGTGGGTTGCCTGCAACCGAACAGGCCATCGGCTGTATTGGAAACTCACGGCTCAGTTATGAACTGTCATCCGCCTTGGCTATTAATTCCTTTATTCTGAACACTGGAAAACATCACACTCGGCTACTAAATGTTGAGCCACCGCTGGCTTGGCTAACAGAATGGTATAGACCATCCTTCTAAATGAAAGAAAAGGAGGAGGCACTGCCTGTTGTGTGATGTTTTATTGCTCTGACAGGTAGCAATCTCTATCATTCGCGGTTCTGGCCACGGTCCTTTGGAACCTTATAAGATGAGCTGGAGAGATTGAAAAAACTCACAACAGTTTAAAATGAAAGATAAACGATAATTGTATTTCCTCTGATTCCACCGAGCAATTTCCTGGACGTAGAGCTGCATTTTACTGCACTTAATGCCCTTTATCAGTTTTTTACACATCTCGTTCTGTGTTTCCTCCAGACTGCATGTCCACGTGTGCGCAAACCGGAGCTGCACAGAAAATTATAAATATATCTAAATGTGAAATAAAGCTACAATATCATGCAAAATTATATTTCAATATTCTCTTAAATTTGCTATTTTCGGATCACCCGCAGTCTACACCATGGACTGGACGTTCCCGGCCCCTTGCTTGCGTGAATTGCCAACATGCTTCATCACTTATCGTGGTGGAACTTGACAGACTATCGCTCAGGGTAGATATCCCTTCCGGAGATTGAGTACCAGCTTTGCGGTTCTGGGTGAATCCCAAATGGGATTTAACCCCTGGGCAAGTAAGGAGTTTGATGCCCCATTTTATATCTGCGGCTGTTGTTAAAGGACAACTCACCCTCATAAGAACATCTTTAGAAAGAATGGCCTCTATAAAATATGTTGATATATCATAGTTTGTCCTCTGAATTCATTATGTAGCCTGCTATGCTCTTGGATGCCTCATGGAAACTGAGCAATTTAGAAACTGTACTGAGCCGTACTGAGCCTGGGCATGCTCAGAAGTGGCAGACAGGGGATTAACATTCAGTCATTGGCTGTGATGTCAACTGTCAAATCCATAACTGGAATGGAAGAACCAGGAGTAGAAACAGGGGAAACAGGACATTGGCAGGATTTCAGGTTAGACTATATATTTAGATTTCAAACTATACCATTTAGGTTTGGGGGGTGATTTACCTGTATGTAAGTTTTCATTTTGGGGCTGGACTTGCCCTTTAAGTTCATCCTGTGTCTTTATTCAACCTGGATAACTACGTGTAGATTTTATATTTATGTATATGATAGATGACATTCAAAAGAAGGATATTTCTTTATTTTGTTAAATACCCACACATACGTAATACATATATATGTACTGTAGCTAGTTTGTCTTTAAACATTTACTCTAATCAAGGCCATTTAAATACACTTTATAAAAAACGTATATTCTATTGTTAGAATATTTTTATTGTCATACCAACAAGAAGGAGAATATATAGAATACAATGGAAGCCACGTTCCCCGAATTGTCTTTGTTGGTTAGTTTGACATTAAATAGATTTTATCGCCATCTGATTTAACATTTGCACAGAGGCCCACTTGTAAATAATATGACTGGGCCCTGGAATTTCTTCATTTATTAAGCAGAAACCCATAGTGCTGGTACAAGATGAACCACTGGCATTTGATTGGACAGCAGAGGGTCTCAGCGGTGTGGATCTTTCTGCCCATCAGAATGTTTGTTTTGTGTGTAACTAAAGGATTGTAACACTATTTATTGCCCCACTCAGTGAGACTGCAATCAGCATTAGGGGGGGAGTGATTACAAAATGGGAAATTCACACGTTCCTTTATTTAGGGAGATTATCTGAGCCACTGAGCCGTGATTAACAGAGTGAAATGCGTACTTGAAAGGATAGCGCTTGCTCTCCGGCCATTTTATTCCACTAGTACAAGCCACTTGATTGGTGGCAGCGGTAACCACTTCCTGCCAGCTGAAGCCCTTATACGAACAGGCAATTGTGCTTTATAAACATTAAAAGCATTCATGAGCTTTTGATAAAGCTTAAACTATTGTGTGTGTTGAAGAAGCTTACACAGTACTGTGCTCATACATTTATTAAAGTGTGTAAAACAAGACTACCATCATGGTGGGGATTCATGTGCAGATTATGGGCAAATTCTTATATATTTCACACATTTTTGTCGTTGTATTTTTACCAGTTTATTACAGGCATGTCTATTCAAATATTAGTTCTCCTCTTTTCTGGCAAATGTATCTGCTTCCTCTTAATATAAAAAGTCACATGAGCTTTTTTTTTAAGCTTGAGCATGTGCAGAGAAGCAGCAGGGGATCAACCAAAGGCTGTGATGTCAGCAGCCACAGCCTTGATTGGCTGCATGAAGAAAGGAGATGCTCACTCTGCCAGATGGAGGCAATTTATCCTTAAACATCTGGTTATTAATATATCTAAAATGTGCTGAATACAGTATATCAGGTAGGGTTAGGGCAGGTAACTGGCTAATATGGTTTGCCCTAAAATCAGGTGTGTGGCAGGCATATTGGAAGGCACAGCTTTGTTCCTATCAGATCAATGGCATTTTGTTAATGGGGCCCCATTGGTTGTAGAACCTGATTCCTGTCTGCCCTCGTAGCGGTTTTAGCGTCCTGCAAAGCTGTTTATCGAACATGATTGTGATCTCCAGTAGGAATTAAAGTGTAATTTGTTACATTCTATCAGTTTGACAAACATAAAGTTCCATTATATTTCCCTCTGTGCCCTTGTTTTATAGTGAATCCCAACCCCAGCGTCCTTCCCTCTCTAAGCTATTGATTAAATACATTGTATCAAGTCATGTAGTTAAATAGAGACTGAATTAATGGAGTTCTGGCCCCTAAATGCCATTACAGACGTGGAATCCGAGGGGACCCATCTGCTTCCTGTGCTGGACTTGTTTGACATTATATGAGTCACAGGTACTGGGAAATTGGCATCTAGTAATGATGTTTCTCCAGTTTTGCGTGATCACATTTATTAACAACTTGTTTGTTCTAATACCCATGTACATAAAATAGGCCCTTTTCCCTTACTAGAATATTCCTAGTTTTATTTTCTATCACCTGCTGTTAATGATACGCTACACTGACTATAGGTTCCAGCGGCAATTCCCTGGTGCTGCTCCTAGGGGAAATGAGGGCTAACTGGCATGGAGATGTGTCTTTGTGTTTAAGGTGTCTGCCAGGATGGAGATGTGGCTTAGTTTTTAAGGTGTCTGCCAGGCATGGAGATGTGGCTTATGTGTTTTAAGGTGTCTGCCAGGAATGGAGATGTGGCTTATGTGTTTTAAGGTGTCTGCCAGAAATGGAGATGTGGTATGTGTTTTAAGGTGTCTGCCAGAAATGGAGATGTGCTTATGTGTTTTAAGGTGTTGCCAGGCATGGAGATGTGGCTTATGTGTTTTAAGGTGTCTGCCAGGAAGGAGATGGGCTTACGTGTTTTAAGGTGTCTGCCAGGAATGGAGATGTGGCTTACGTGTTTTAAGGTGTCTGCCAGGAATGGAGATGTGGCTTATGTGTTTAAGGTGTCTGCCAGGCATGGAGATGTGGCTATGTGTTTTAAGGTGTCTGCCAGGCATGGAGATGTGGCTTATGTGTTTTTAAGGTGTCTGCCAGGCATGGAGATGTGGTTATGTGTTTTAAGTGTCTGCCAGGCACGGAGATGTGGCTTATGGTTTTAAGGTGTCTGCCGGCACGGGAGTGGCTTACGGTTTTAAGTGTCTGCCAGGCACAGAGATGTGGCTTATGTGTTTTAAGGTGTCTGCCAGGCACGGAGATGGGCTTATGTGTTTTAAGGTGTTGCCAGGCACGGAGATGTGGCTTAGTGTTTAAGGTGTCTGCCAGGCATGGAGATGTGGTTATGTGTTTTAAGGTGTCTGCAGGATGGAGATGTGGTTATGTGTTTTAAGGTGTCTGCCAGAAATGAAGATGTGGTTACATGTATAAGGTGTCTGGTTGACATGAAGGTGTGGCTTACTGTACATGTAAAGGGGTCTGTTTGACACGAAGGTGTGGGCTTACTGTACATGTATTAAGGTGTCTGTTTGACACGAAGGGGTGGCTTACTGTACATGTATTAAGGTGTCTGTTTGACACGAAGGTGTGGCTTATGTACATGTATTAAGGTGTCTGTTTGACACGAAGGTGTGGCTTACTGTACATGTATAAAGGTGTCTGTTTGACACGAAGGTGGGTCTACTGTACATGTATTAAGGTGTCTGTTTGACACGAAGGTGGGGTTACTGTACATGTATTAAGGTGTCTGTTTGACACGAAGGTGTGGCTTACTGTACATGTATAAGGTGTCTGTTTGACACGAAGGTGTGGCTTACTGTACATGTATTAAGGTGTCTGTTGACACGAAGGTGTGGCTTACTGTACATGTATTAAGGTGTCTGTTTGACACGAAGGTGTGGCTTACTGTACATGTATAAAGGTGTCTGTTTGACACGAAGGTGTGGCTTACTGTACATGTATTAAGGTGTTGTTTGACACGAAGGTGTGGCTTAGTACAGTATTAAGGTGTCTGTTGACACGAAGGTGTGGCTTACTGTACATGTATTAAGGTGTCTGTTTGACACGAAGGTGTGGCTTACTGTACCTGATTTAGGTGTCTGTTTGACACGAAGGTGGGGCTTAATGTACATGTATAAAGGTGTCTGTTGACACGAAGGTGTGGCTTACTGTACATGTATAAAGGTGTCTGTTTGACACGAAAGGTGTGGCTTACTGTACATGTATTAGGTGTCTGTTTGACACGAAGGTGTGGTACGTACATGTATTAAGGTGTCTGTTTGACACGAAGGTGTGGCTACTGTACATGTATAAAGGTGTCTGTTGACACGAAGGTGTGGCTTACTGTACATGTATTAAGGTGTCTGTTTGACACGAAGGTGTGGCTTACTGTACATGTATTAAGGTGTCTGTTTGACACGAAGGTGGGCTACTGGACATGTATTAAGGTGTCTGTTTGACAGAAGGTGTGGCTTACTGTACATGTATTAAGGTGTCTGTTTGACACGAAGGTGTGGCTTACTGTACATGTATTAAGGTGTCTGTTGACACGAAGGTGTGGCTTACTGTACATGTATTAGGTGTCTGTTTGACACGAAGGTGTGGCTTACTGTACATTTTATAAGGTGTCTGTTTGACACGAAGGTGTGGCTTACTGTACATGTATTAGGGGTCACGGGGGATGCCCAGCCTTGTGCGATCCGCGACCGATTCAACAAGATGGCTGGGGTTACGAGGTTTCCCGTTTCTACTTAACGATCGGAAATATATCCCACAACAATGGGCAACAGATGGGACCTGCATTGTATATATATCAGGAAGTGTAGGTGTCTGGAACTATGAATTGATGCGCAGTGGGAATCAGGTTTGCAGAGTAAAGTGTTGGGAGGTGATTGGCTACTAAAGGTCTGTCGAAACTTTGGACAAGTCACATCAGTACAATATCATCCAATGACCAACCATATTAGCAAATGAGTGGTCTTTTTCTGCTTCCGTCTTCGCTATTGTTCCGCCTAAAGCTGGGTAAACAGCAATCCAATAATTTTGGCCCGATTGACCGAGATTTTAGTGTATCAGTTAATCGGGCTGAAATATTGGAGGGAACTTGCCTTTGACCGCACTGACCGCCGACTAGTCACTCAATCCGGATGAACAACGCCATATGAAAACCATGGACGCAAACTCGGTTGTGGTGAACTGTCGGCTGTAGCTACTTTTTTCCACAATGGCAGTCCTTTGTCCTGGTCAACTGGTCAGTCAGCCAGGATGAAGGATTTCTTTGTGTTTACCCAACTTTAGAGTGTCCACCGTCATCAGCTAGTGATAAGAAGTGTACTTTTACTTATCATGAGGTTTCACTTGGCCTGTAGGATCTAATTGGAAATTCCACTTGCTAAATAATTTGTTTATTTTATCCCCGGAGCTTGTTCCTGGATATTGGTGAATCTAATGATTTATATGGTATTATCACTTTACAAGTTGAGACCCATATAAGAGGAATATACTGTACATAAAAGCAATAATATACAAGTGTCCCTTCCACCCGGGGGCTTAAGTCCTTTGTAAAATCTTCCAATATTTCAAGCGTCTATGTTTTTATTGCAATGATAACAGCAGCTTTATATACACACCAATTCAAGCAGATGTCAGTCAACTATTCAAAATTAGGTTCCAGGTGCCCAGGGAAGTTAAATTCAGCAGTGTGGGGGACGGAGAGTTGACAGCTTTGCTATAGCGCATTCCCCAATGGTTTTGGGGAGCATATGTAACAGCCATATTGGCAGATTTTTCACTTGCTACTGGGGGTAGCAAAAAAAAGAGAGAGAGATTTTCATTAAAAACAGATGGAGAAGGGACAGATTCTAACTTTGGAAACGTGCAGAAGCCCCCCCAAAAATAGTGTGTCCTTTATTAATTTTTTTCCCCATTATTTAAATTATTATTTTTGTGAGAGAAAGGAACCTTATGCAGATGAACATAAAATGGGAGCGGATCTTGGTGTATAAGGGTGTTTTGGGTTAAATTTGGCACAAAAGTTTGGGGGCCACACATGCCGTATTGTTTTGAATGGAAATATATATATTTTGCTAGAAGGGTGCACAGAAACCTGCTGTTTTTTTTAACCAAACTGTATAGAAAATTCCTGTGTTGGCCTGCCCAGAAAGCAGTTCTTACAGGTGTTACATAAGGAATGATATTGCTGGTGCCTGATTGATACAATCATTTCATTGAATTGACCAGGCATTGGAAGGAAAACTTCCAGACAGCTGATTAGAGATGGACACAAAACCGAACTCAAACCCGAGTTCAATCCGAATTTTACGTTAGTTGGATGAACTCGAACTATTGCAACTAGTTTCGGGTTTCAAATTAGTTTCATTTTTCCAGACTCGCGGCTGTATTTTCGATAATTATCGAATTTATGGATCATTCTCTAACCCTAGAAGGTATCTTTCACTAACCCTCAAAAGTATCATTCGCGATCCCTTCGATTTTCATAACCCCAAAAAGTATCATTTGTTTTAGGTAACCCTCGAAGAGTAATGTTCGGTAACCCTCAAATTGTCGTAACCCTCGAATGTAGCTTGCGCAAAACCCGACAATTGCCGCTTGTGTTTAAGAAGTTTTTAAATAAGCTTTGGTGATAGTGACAGATTCGCCAGACCATTTCCCCAGGTGCCACAGCCATTTACAGTAAGTTACCTGGAATTTTCAAACTATCACTCCCCCATTGACTTTAATGGGTCCGAATTCGAACTTTCAAAGTTCAAAGTTCAAAAACGGACCGAACTTTATAAAGTTCGACCATCTCTAGTCCTGATAGTGTTTTTCTTACTATTGGTTGCCTGCCCCCTTCCCCATACTGCAGAACAGCCTAGTGCTCGGCTACTGCCAACCAGCCTGTCTGCTTGCAGATTGCTGGATAAATATAATTTGGAGCAATCACTTTAAACAGGCCAGGATTTATTAGTTTGCCTCTAAAGCCTCGTACACACTTTTTTTCGTACGAGCACCAACGAACATTTAACTACATTATCGTTAATCCTCATAATTGAAACGATATCTGTACACACAGCAACAATAGTCACCAAGATAGTCGTTAGATATAGAGTTCGTACATAATGTACACGTTTGTATCTTCGCCCAATTTCGAAAGCAGCGCATGCGCCTTTTATATATTTTTTATAGAATGTTAACGATATCTGCCGACCACGTACAAATATACGATAATCGCAGAACAAATCCACCAGGCTGATCGCCAGAAAATTCCGACAATAGTTGACGGTCGTTGGTCTTTGACGATCGTTGATGCTATATTTTCATACAATATCGTGCGATTGCTCGTTTGTCAGCTGCATCGTACGACATTTATTCAATGTGTGTACAAAGCTTTCTCTGTTCTAAATAATATAAACAAAGCCTTTGCGGAACAGATTGTATTTGTAATTGTACCCATGAACACCTGGAATCATAAATATTACATGCAGTTCAATTAGACCATATAATCATAACCCAAATGCTTGTGTCCCTGTAAATGACCTTCAGACGTTCCTACTCCGACTTTTGTTATCTTCATTATAAATTTTGACCTAAACTATTTATCCGCAAGTCGCTGGTTCCTCTGCGCCCTGGATCAAGATCCCTCTATCAGCTCCATTACTGGAATATTCCTGCATTTGTTACAATATTTCTTTTGTCTGAAGCGGGCAAGTCGATAAAATAACAATTTTTTGTATTTAAAAGAAAAGGAAGCATAAAAAGATAATTGATTGAGGCACATAATGAGAAATAGAGATCGATAAAAAGATGCTAATGGCAGGAGTCTGAGCAAGCCTGTGATGGGTTGATAAGAGATCTTGGGAAGACGAGGAAGGCTAAAGAAAAAGTAATAAACAGAATCTACTGAATTTGAAGAAATATTTATGGAACAGTGGATAAAAATGATCTCAACAGCAACCAATAAAACACTCAAGCACTTTACGGTGAGTCTTAAGGCAAGCGCAGGATTCTAAAGAGACACCATTAGAGACTCCAGGGGTAAAAACTTTTACAAACCTCCTCAGCCCACTTCCATCTCTTGGCTGGTGGCAGACTAGAAGTTAGAGCAGTACCCCCTTTTAACATGGGATTAGAGATGTCCGAACTTCGAAAAATCCGGTCCGCGCGAGGATCCGCGATTTTAAAAAATCCGTAAATTCGAAAATCCGCGAGCGGACCCGTTAAAACTGTATTAAAATGAAAGTTCGGCAAATCCGCATTAAAGTGGTCTAATAGCCTTGGTAATGTACACTTAACCACTCAGGGACCTGGGTAATGGCCTTAGAAGCACGTATAAATGCCAACAATCCAAAAAGTACAGTCCGCTAGCGGTGACTTTAAAAAAACGGTATTTTTTCGAAAATACGAGGATTCCCGTAAAAACGAGGATTTCCGTAAAAAAACGAGGCTTTCCGTAACTATGATAGCTGCCATTGGCTAATTTGGATCATGTGGCTTGCTCCATCTTGAAAAATGTACACGAATTACTCGTTTTTACGAGTATTCTCGTAATTACGAGAATACTCGTAATTACGTTAATCCTCGAATTACGCGAATCCTCGTAATTACAGGATCATCGGTTTTTCCGGATCCCGAAAGTATCGTAGATCCTCGTAATTACGGAGATACTCGTATTTTCGAAAATTTTCGTAAAAAAAAAAAATCCGCAGTTCGGAAGTCCGAAAGTCCGGAATAATCCGCCGTTCGCGGACGGAAAATCCGCGGCGGATCCGGGTTCGGGTCCGCGAACCGCCATCTTTACATGGGATACCAAGACTGCATGGTCACTGTCAAAGGGAGGCCCAGATTTGGAGGAATTTTAGTGGCATGATGATAAGTGAGGCTCCTCCATCATATATTCAACCCAGCTCATGTTTGACAGTAGCAGAAAGTAACAGTAGCGCCTCCTTCTTTTAACCTTGGAACAGCAAGGAACTCAAAATAAAATCTATGACAGCATCTAATGTATTTAGATTGTACAACTCCTTAAAATCAGCCAGCTCACGGTAACATCTCCATGTATAACATGAGCTAAATGAGAAAATTGCCCATCTAATCCCCAATAAAATGGTCACATGGGTGACCCTGACCTAAATTATTTTTTCCCCCAGAATTCCCGTAAGTGATGAGCTTGGCAGTAGGGCAGTATAACAAATCAGCAGCTGTGTTCATTTGAATTCTCTGTGCTTCCATTGTCAGGTTGATCAGTTCACGTTTCTTTCAGAGATGTCCATCCTTCTATTCAGGGAACCCATTTAAATCTAAACAGAAATATGAAATCTGCGCATCTCCGAATGAATCGTTCTGTTTCCAATTTCAGAAAATGAAATGAGACTTTTGAAATGAATCCTTGTCGTGGGGCGTAATAGGTTGATTTTTGGTTCAAGCCGCAAGCTCCGCATCTTGTTCTCCTTTCTTTACTAAACAGCCCTTCATTTAGTTGACTGAATAAATACATACAGAGAACCGTGTTCCTAATGTTCAGACCTCTATGGCATTGTCTTAAAGACACTATGCAAGTAAAGATTTTGGGGCATATTTTAAAGGGCCGTTAATACCACCCAAAAATTACAGCCGCACATCGCTGTTCGCCACGAAAAGCGTTACGTGGCAATTTGCAGTATCGCCACAAACTGCCTTTGTGGCGATACTGTACTTAGCGCAAAGGGAGTCGAAACCCACGTATGGAGAGCAAGGCGCTGGGAGGGGTGCTGGGAAAGGATGGTGCCGCGGGTGGTCACATCCGGTACCAACAGGGGATGGGCTGTACGTCAGGCCGGCATTACCCCCAGCCACAATTACCGGGCCCTTAGAGAGGAAAACCGCACTTATTCTGCAAACACACAATGTAACTAGCAAAAACCTTCAGTATCCCTAGTGTGAAGCCTATCTAGTGTCTTTTCTATGGTGAGAGAAAAGGGAAATCAACAGAAAGGAGGGGACTGCAAAGAGAAAGATTAAAAAGTGGTTTGGAGAGACCAGAAACACAAGCAAAATGGAACAACAAAAGAATAATAGATTTATAAAGGTTATAACTTGAGATCAGTTAAAAATGACCTGGAAATCCCAAGAAGAGAAAAAGAAAAGTAAAATTAATCATAACAGAAAGAGAGATTTGGGGGGCTTTGCTTTATTGGCTACTTTTTAGCCGAATTAGTGCGAAACTTAAGCTCCCCGATGCAATATGGTGGTGAGTGTGGTATTTTCACTAATTTAGCACAGCCGTGCCGTTCACAAAACTTTAATAGTTAACATTTGTGCAACCTCGTGTGGAATCTTATCACCCTTTCTATGGAGGCATTAAGCGCACTTCTCACCTGACCGGGGTCCTGTGATGCTGTGAGTCTCCAAAGATTTTACAGAACCACTGTTAGGTAATAGCGCGAAATTCCCTACTACATCAGCCCGTTAATGATAAGGGGGAGAACTATAAAGTGCAAAAGCAGAAAGACAAAGACCGAAGAACATTTAGCAAATGGAAATTGCTACATCCATAGCCCTGGTGCATTGCAGGAGGAAGTAGGAGTCATAGGGGCCCATCTTTAAAACGCCCAAAAGTGGCCCAGCTTCGTATATACGAACAGTGATGGAATATTTTAGAATAAGCCTTATTTTCCCTTTAATACAAATTTAGATAAAGTTTGGGTAATGTTTAAAAAGTTTTCTAATAAGAATTTTTAATAAGATGTTCCGGAATCCTTGTCTAAACAACAATAATTGTGTGTAATTGCTACCTGTGTAACAGTAGGCAGTTTAATTAAAACACCATTCTTTCTGTATCGACAGATCCTTGGGAAGAATTTCTCAGCACGAAAGAGAAAGTTAGACAAACCACTAAGGTGACACCAAACAATTAAATGCGGAGATACGGTAAACATGGAAGACATGAAGCTAATTAAGCAAACTATAAAGCTTATTGGAATTATGCTCATGTAGATACTCCCAGTACAAGTGGAGAGGTAATTTCTAAGAAAGGAATAACAATAATTTGCCATTATCGTAACAGGAACAAGAAAGCAGATTTCCTTTGGAAGTTTTATAATAGACACGATGTTAGTATTTTATGGCTAGGAGGAATTACTTTAACATAGGAGCTGAAGCAATAGAAGGTGTAAAAGTTTGCCTATGGTATTAATTTGCAGCAACCAACCAGATGTTAGCTTTTTAATGGGTTACTGCAGTTAGGTGACATCTGATTGGTTGTTTGCAGATTATTAGCACTTTTTATTGCATCAGCCTCAGGATATTTTAAAAAGTCAAAATGAAAGATCAAATGGGGCTCTCAAAATGGGGATTCGAATCAACCAGCAGGGTAAGGTAGGTAGCCGTTTCTACTATGCCCTTAGGGTAAGGTCCTATTGTATGCAGCATGGCCAACAACAGCAATATGTATGTATATCTAACTTGCATTTCCCTATAATAAAGAGGCATGACCAGAACTTGTCCAGTGTGGACCCATTTAGCACAGCACAAAACAGTAAAGATGTGTGGTCTGTGTGGACATAAATATTTCATTAAGCGCATGTCATGGATTATTATTGCCTCCAGTCTGACAGAGTAAGCTGCCTCTCCCTCCATGCAGTCAATCAAGGCAGTTACAACTAACATCACCAAGCAAATGACTGACTGCTTGTTTCACTTGCTACCTTCTCTGAACATGCTCAAGCTTATAAAAAGCTCATTGAGCAGAGGGGAGGCAGATACCTTTGCCACAAGGAATAGACCTTTTCATTAAATATTTGTTTACAAATCAATACAATAAACTGGTTAAAATAGCAGTTGGTGTTGTGGGAAGATAACTGACAAGTGCACACCACAGGATCTCTGAAAATTCCAAACACTTCCTGGTTCTAATCAACTATAGTTGATTAGAACCAGGAAGAGGTCGGGACCGGTCAGTTCTGCTACGGTGGAGCGCGTGAAAGGTTGTTTTCTATCTTGGTCCCTGGATCCTGAGATATTGATTGAAGAATGAGAGTTAAGGCATAGCTCCTTTCAATCAATACATTAAAGCAATAGTTTTACTTTTCAAGTGAACTATTCCTTTAATGTAATCACTAGATCCACATGTGTTCTTTAAAGGATCACTATACGCTTAAATCATCTTTCCTCCCCTGAATATATAATTCTTTATTTACTTCATTTAAAAAGTAATTAGCTTTAGAAGGTTATTTACTGTGTAAAGGTAGCCATAGACAAGTGATCAGTCGATACCTGTTATTGGCCAATTATCAATTAATGTGTCCACTGACAAAATCAGGCCAATTAAATCGGCCGATCTTATATTGATGTGGACGAAATATTCAGCAAAATATATTGTCCACGAACAGCCAATAATATCGATCCATCTATGGCCACCTTAAAGAGTAAGCACTTTCCCTGACTTCTGACACTTAACATATTTGTAACATTTTTTTCTTTGAAGCCAACTAGGGAGACTGAAATCTGTAAGAAATAAAAAATAAAGCTAATTACTTTTAAACGGAAGCAGAAAAGGAGGTAGGAATACTTTTTCCTACCTCTGATAAAATGATAGATTCAAGGAGGGGGACGTGTTTTTCTTTAGTGTATAGCAGTCCTTTAACTTGCTTTCATATTGTTCTAGTTTTGCAGTCACATTATTCTTTAAAGTAGGAGCAGTAAACGCGGATTTAGTCCACTGCAGCGTTTTTTCATATTTAGTAACTTGTTTTCTCCTCAGTACCAAGCTTTTTATTAAGATTCTGTCAGTTCTTTATATGAAAAGCTTAATATTCTCCAGTTCTCTACACAATGTTCTAACATAACGTGAACAAAAACAGAACAATCCGATATTACAAAGTGATTTAAACAATAGTATGTTTCACAGTCCTGCTATATTATTTTTGGTCTAAAAGAAGGCATCTACCATGGTAAGTACAGTGGGTATTCCTGTACATACAGCCATTTGTGTATTCCTTTCTGGGCCTTAAAGGGATAGTTCAGTGGAAATGATCAATATTTGTTTAAATTGTTAGTTTGTGTAATGCCTTCTTAGTTATTCTACATATTCTCCCCCATTTTGAAAAATCAGTTGATTTCATACCCTTTGCTGTTCCTGCTGTTGACATTAGTGAGCTGACATTTCAGGTTCTAATGGTTCTTCTCCTTCCCAGGATGCACCACTTCCTTGGAATGTACCTAACAGTAATTTCTACTGATTGGCTGTTGGATGGGTCAACATGCTCAGATCTGTACTGAGCAACTGAATCAAGGGCAAGGCCATTATGGTCTCTATTAGGGGTCCTGCAAACAGGAAGTCAGTGTTTCAGTTGCATTTATTTATACACAGACAAAATGCTGAATGGGCAATGAAGGTCATTGGGATGAAAAATACTGCTATTTTTTTCTGAAAAGCATATGTATTATCACTGAACTTGCTTAACGAGTCCCCTTGGCCTGAAAATGTCAAGTACAGAGCCCAATCCACTTCCCCTTCCTAAGGGCAAGCCCCCAAGGAAGCATGCTGCTAAAGCAGCGCACAGCGCACACCAAAATAGGCTAGTGGGGCCTAGCCCTAATACTAGATTTCCCAAGGAGGTAGGAAACGTACACCTACCTCCCATTCTCTTCTCTAAAGTGAGCACACTCACTTTCAGTTTTAGCCCCCTCTTCCTCTAGCACATTGAGATACAAAGTAGTGAATTACCAATTAATCTCTACCTCTCCCTGATAGACTCACACTGAGCATGTCTGAACTCACTGGCTAGATGATTAGGCAATAACTGGAGGAAGTTTTATATTGTTTTTTCTTTTTAATATTTATTTTTATATACAGTACATAGTTGCTTCCTTATTAGTCAAAGCCGACCACAAATCAAATCTAGCACAAGTTTAAAGGGAATGTCCACCAAAAAACAAAATGGTGACTTTTCAGTTATCTGCCCACAACCCAACTGTTATTTTTTACCAATTTATTATATTAATTTGTAACCAGATTTCTAATGATAAGTTCTATTCCATTCTGGAAAAAGGTATCTGCCTCCTCCCTCTGCCCAATGAGCTTTTTATGAGCTTGAGCATGTGCAAGGGAGGCAGCAGGAGAGACAGCAATCAGTCACTGGCTGTGATATCACTTGTCACAGCTTTGATTGACTGCACGGAGGAAGGGCTAGCTTACTCTGTCAGAATGGGGACAATAATTACAGGTAAATGCAGTAATAAAGTGCAAAATATATCATTTAACATTGGGGCAGGTACACTCTCAATTGACCAGTTTTATTTTTATTTTAAAGGTGCCCTGTGGGTACACTGAATTCAATACAGCTCACATGCCATGCTTTTAAGGTGAAAGAACAGTGAAGATGATGTATTTTATGTATGCTGAAGGGGAAACAAATGGTTTCTGGTGCCACCCCCTCAATTTCCATTTACACACATGCTTCCACAAGCAGTAACATGCACCCACACTTCAATGGCTGTGGGGGTTGCCATTCTAAGCTTCATAAAAGCAGCACCCACGACTCTGTATCTTAAATGAGCTTATATTTTGCTTAACCCCCACCTTTGTGTCAAACAGACACCTTAATACATGTACAGTAAGCCACAACTTCATGTCAAACAGACACCCTTATACATGTACAGTAAGCCACACCTTCGTGTCAAACAACGACCCTCAACAACTTCATTCAAACAGACACCCTTAACATGTACAGAAGCCACACCTTCGTGTCAAACAGACACCTTAATACATGTACAGTAAGCCCACCTTCGTGTCAAACAGACACCTTAATACATGTACATTAAGCCACACCTTCGTGTCAAACAGACACCTTAATACATGTACAGTAAGCCACACCTTCGTGTCAAACAGACACCTTAATACATGTACAGTAAGCCACACCTTCGTGTCAAACAGACACCTTAATACATGTACAGTAAGCCACACCTTCGTGTCAAACAGACACCTTAATACATGTACAGTAAGCCACACCTTCGTGTCAAACAGACACCTTTATACATGTACAGTAAGCCACACCTTCGTGTCAAACAGACACCTTAATACATGTACAGTAAGCCACACCTTCGTGTCAAACAGACACCTTAATACATGTACAGTAAGCCACACCTTTCGTGTCAAACGACACCTTAATACATTGTGGCTTACTGTACATGTATTAAGGTGTCTGTTTGACACAAAGGTGGGGGTTAAGCAAAATATAAGCTCATTTAAGATACAGAGTCGTGGGTGCTGCTTTTATGAAGCTTTAGAATGGCAACCCCCACAGCCATTGAAGTGTATGGGTGCATGTTACTGCTTGTGGAAGCATGTGTGTAAATGGAATATTGAGGGGGTGGCACCAGAAACCATTTGTTTCCCCTTTCAGCAATACCATAAAATACCATCATCTTCACTGTTTCTTTCACCTTAAAAGCATGGCATGTGAGCTGTATTGAATTCAGTGTACCCACAGGGCACCTTTAAAATAAAAATAAAACTGGTCAATTGAGAGTTACCTGCCCCAATGTTAACTGATATATTTTGCACTTTATTACCTGCATTTACCTGTAATTATTGTCCCCATTCTGACAGAGTAAGCTAGCCCCTTCCTCCGTGCAGTCAATCAAAGCTGTGACAAGTGATATCACAGCCAGTGACTGATTGCTGTCTCTCCTGCTGCCTCCCTTGCACATGCTCAAGCTCATAAAAAGCTCATTGGGCAGAGGGAGGAGGCAGATACCTTTTTCCAGAATGGAATAGAACTTATCATTAGAAATCTGGTTACAAATTAATATAATAAATTGGTAAAAAATAACAGTTGGGTTGTGGGCAGATAACTGAAAAGTCACCATTTTTGTTTTTTGGTGGACATTCCCTTTAAACTTGTGCTAGATTTGATTTGTGGTTCGGCTTGACTAATAAGGAAGCAACTATGTACTGTATATAAAATAATATATTAAAAAGAAAAAACAATATAAAACTTCCTCCAGTTATTGCCTAATCATCTAGCCCAGTGAGTTCAGACATGCTCAGTGTGAGTCTATCAGGGAGAGGTAGAGATTAATTGTGTAATCAACTACTTTGTATCTCAATGTGCTAGAGGAAGAGGGGGCTAAAACTGAAAGTGAGTGTGCTCACTTTAGAGAAGAGAATGGGAGGTAGGTGTACTGTTTCCTACCTCCTTGGGAAATCTAGTATTAGGGCTAGGCCCCACTAGCCTATTTTGGTGTGCGCTGTGCGCTGCTTTAGCAGCATGCTTCCTTGTGGGGCCTTGCCCTTAGGAAGGGGGAAGTGGATTGGGCTCTGTACTTGACATTTTCAGGCCAAGGGGACTCGTTAAGCAAGTTCAGTGATAATACATATGCTTTTCAGAAAAAATAGCAGTATTTTTTCATCCCAATGACCTTCATCTGCCCATTCAGCATTTTGTCTGTGTATAAATAAATGCAACTGAAACACTGACTTCCTGTTTGCAGGACCCCTAATAGAGACCATAATGGCCTTGCCCTTGATTCAGTTGCTCAGTACAGATCTGAGCATGTTTGACCCATCCAACAGCCAATCAGTAGAAATTACTGTTAGGTACATTCCAAGGAAGTGGTGCATCCTGGGAAGGAGAAGAACCATTAGAACCTGAAATGTCAGCTCACTAATGTCAACAGCAGGAACAGCAAAGGGTATGAAATCAACTGATTTTTCAAAATGGGGGAGAATATGTAGAATAACTAAGAAGGCATTACACAAACTAACAATTTAACAAATATTGATCATTTCCACTGAACTATCCCTTTAAGGCCCAGAAAGGAATACACAAATGCTGTATGTACAGGAATACCCACTGTACTTACCATGGTAGATGCCTTCTTTTAGACCAAAAATAATATAGCAGGACTGTGAAACATACTATTGTTTAAATCACTTTGTAATATCGGATTGTTCTGTTTTTGTTCACGTTATGTTAGAACATTGTGTAGAGAACTGGAGAATATTAAAGCTTTTCATATAAAGAACTGACAGAATCTTAATAAAAAGCTTGGTACTGAGGAGAAACAAGTTACTAAATATGAAAAAACGCTGCAGTGACTAAATCCGCGTTTACTGCTCCTACTTTAAAGAATAATGTGACTGCAATAACTGAACAATATGAAAGCAAGTTAAAGGACTGCTATACACTAAAGAAAACACGTCCCCCTCCTTGAATCTATCATTTTATCAGAGGTAGGAAAAAGTATTCCTACCTCCTTTTCTGCTTCCGTTTAAAAGTAATTAGCTTTATTTTTTTATTTCTTACAGATTTCAGTCTCCCTAGTTGGCTTCAAAGAAAAAAATGTTACAAATATTGTTAAGTGTCAGAAGTCAGGGAAAGTGCTTACTCTTTAAGGTGGCCATAGATGGATCGATATTATTGGCTGTTCGTGGACAATATTATTTTGCTGAATATTTCGTCCACATCAATAATAAGATCGGCCCGATTTAATTGGCCTGATTTTGTCAGTGGACACATTAATTGATAATTGGCCAATAACAGGTATCGACTGATCACTATGTCTATGGCTACCTTTACACAGTAAATAACCTTCTAAAGCTAATTACTTTTTAAATGAAGTAAATAAAGAATTATATATTCAGGGGAGGAAAGATGATTTAAGCGTATAGTGATCCTTTAAAGAACACATGTGATCTAGTGATTACATTAAAGGAATAGTTCACTTGAAAAGTAAACTATTGCTTTAATGTATTGATTGAAAGGAGCTATGCCTTAACTCTCATTCTTCAATCAATATCTCAGGATCCAGGGACCAAGATAGAAACTAACCTTTCACGCGCTCCACCGTAGCAGAACTGACCGGTCCCGACCTCTTCCTGGTTCTAATCAACTATAGTTGATTAGAACCAGGAAGTGTTTGGGAATTTTCAGAGCTCCTGTGGTGTGCACTTGTCAGTTATCTTCCCACAACACCAACTGCTATTTTAACCAGTTTATTGTATTGATTTGTAACCAAATATTTAATGAAAAGGTCTATTCCTTTGTGGCAAAGGTATCTGCCTCCTCCCTCTGCTCAATGAGCTTTTTATAAGCTTGAGCATGTTCAGAGAAGGTAGCAAGTGAAACAGCAGTCAGTCATTTGCTGTGATGTTAGTTGTAACTGCCTTGATTGACTGCATGGAGGGAGAGGCAGCTTACTCTGTCAGACTGGAGGCAATAATAATCCATGACATGCGCTTTAATGAAATATTTATGTCCACACAGACCACACATCTTTACTGTTTTGTTGCTGTGCTAAATGGGTCCACACTGGACAAGTTCTGGTCATGCCTCTTTATTTATAGGGAAATGCAAGTTAGATATACATACATATTGCTGTTGTTGGCCATGCTGCATACAATAGGACCTTACCCTAAGGGCATAGTAGAAACGGCTACCTACCTTACCCTGCTGGTTGATTCGAATCCCCATTTTGAGAGCCCCATTTGTATCTTTCATTTTGACTTTTTAAAATATCCTGAGGCTGATGCAATAAAAAGTGCTAATAATCTGCAACAACCAATCAGATGTCACCTAACTGCAGTAACCCATTAAAAAGCTAACATCTGGTTGGTTGCTGCAAATTAATACCATAGGCAAACTTTTACACCTCTTATTGCTTCAGCTCCTATTGTTAAAGTAATTCCTCCTAGCCATAAATTACTAACATCGTGTCTATTATAAAACTTCCAAAGGAAATCTGCTTTCTTGTTCCTGTTACGATAATGGCAAATTATTGTTATTCCTTTCTTAGAAATTACCTCTCCACTTGTACTGGGAGTATCTACATGAGCATAATTCCAATAAGCTTTATAGTTTGCTTAATTAGCTTCATGTCTTCCATGTTTACCGTATCTCCGCATTTAATTGTTTGGTGTCACCTTAGTGGTTTGTCTAACTTTTCTCTTTCGTGCTGAGAAATTCTTCCCCAAGGATCTGTCGATACAGAAAGAATGGTGTATTTTAATTAAACTGCCTACTGTTACACAGGTAGCAATTACACACAATTATTGGTTTGTTTAGACAAGGATTCCGGAACATCTTATTAAAAATTCTTATTAGAAAACTTTTTAAACATTACCCAAACTTTATCTAAATTTGTATTAAAGGGAAAATAAGGCTTATTTCTAAAATATTCACTCACTGTTCGTATATACGAAGCTGGGCCACTTTTGGGCGTTTTAAAGATGGGCCCCTATGACTCCTACTTCCTCCTGCAATGCACCATGGGCTATGGATGTAGCAATTATCCATTTGCTAAATGTTCTTCGGTCTTTGTCTTTCTGCTTTTGCACTTTATAGTTCTCCCCCATTATTCATTAACGGGCTGATGTAGTAGGGAATTTCGCGCTATTTACCTAACAGTGGTTGCTGTAAACTTCTTTGCGAGACTCACAGCATCACAGGACCCCGGTCAGGTGAGAAGTGCGCTTAATGCCTCCATAGAAAGGGTGATAAGATTCACACAAGAGGTTGCACAAATGTTAACTATTAAAGTTTTGTGAACGGCACGGCTGTGCTAAATTAGTGAAAATACCACACTCACCCCATATTGCATCGGGTAGCTTAAGTTTCGCACTAATTCGGCTAAAAAGTAGCCAATAAAGCAAAGCCCCCCAAATCTCTCTTTCTGTTATTGATTAATTTTACTTTTCTTTTTCTCTTCTTGGGATTTCCAGGTCATTTTTTAACTGATCTCAAGTTATAACCTTTATAATCTTTATTATTCTTTTGTTGTTCCATTTTGCTCCTTGGTTTCTGGTCTCTCCAAACCACTTTTTAATCTTTTCTCTCTTGCAGTCCCCTCCTTTCTGTTGATTTCCCTTTTCTCTCACCATAGAAAAGACACTAGATAGGCTTCACACTAGGGATACTGAAGGTTTTTGCTAGTTACATTGTGTGTTTGCAGAATAAGTGCGGTTTTCCTCTCTAAGGGCCCGGTAATTTGTGGCTGGGGTAATGCCGGCCTGACGTACAGCCCATCCCCCTGTGGTACCGGATGTGACCACCCGCGGCACCATCCTTTCCCAGCAGCCCCTCCCAGCGCCTTGCTCTCCATACGTCGGGTTTCGACTCCCTTTGCGCTAAGTACAGTATCGCCACAAAGGCAGTTTGTGGCGATACTGCAAATTGCCACAGTAACGCTTTTCGTGGCGAACAGCGATGTGCGGCTGTAATTTTTGGGTGGTATTAACGGCCCTTTATAAATATGCCCCAAAATCTTTACTTGCATAGTGTCTTTAAGACAATGCCATAGAGGTCTCTGAACATTAGGAACACGGTTCTCTGTATGTATTTATTCAGTCAACTAAATTGAAGGGCTGTTTAGTAAAGAAAGGAGAACAAGATGCGGAGCTTGCGGCTTGAACCAAAAATCAACCTATTACGCCCCACGACAAGGATTCATTTCAAAAGTCTCATTTCATTTTCTGAAATTGGAAACAGAACGATTCATTCGGAGATGCGCAGATTTCATTATTTCTGTTTAGATTTAAATGGGTTCCCTGAATAGAAGGATGACATCTCTGATAGAAACGTGAACTGATCAACCTGACAATGGAAGCACAGAGAATTCAAAATGAACACAGCTGCTGATTTGGTACCTACTGCCCTACTGCCAAGCTCACATCACTTACGGGAATTCTGGGGGAAAAAATAATTTAGGTCAGGGTCACCCAATGTGACCATTTTAGATTGGGGATTAGATGGGCAATTTTCTCATTTAGCTTCATGTTATACATGGAGATGTTACCTGTGACTGGCTGATTTTAAGGAGTTTGTACAATCTAAATACATTAGATGCTGTCATAGATTTTATTTTGAGTTCCTTGCTGTTCCAAGGTTAAAAGAAGGAGGCGCTACTGTTACTTCTCTGCTACTGTCAACATGAGCTGAGGGTTGAATATATGATGGAGGAGCCTCACTTATCATCATGCCACTAAAATTCCTCCAAATCTGGGCCTCCCTTTGACAGTGACCATGCAGTCTTGGTATCCCATGTAAAGATGGCCGGTTCGCGGACCCGAACCCGGATCCGCCGCGGATTTCTCCCGTCCGCGAACGGCGGATTATTCCGGACTTTCCGGACTTCCGAACTGCGGATTTTTTTTTTTTACGAAAATTTTCGAAAATACGAGTATCTCCGTAATTACGAGGATCTACGATACTTTCGGGATCCGGAAAAACCGATGATCCTCGTAATTACGAGGATTCGCGTAATTACGAGGATTAACGTAATTACGAGTATTCTCGTAATTACGAGAATACTCGTAAAAACGAGTAATTCGTGTACATTTTTCAAGATGGAGCAAGCCACATGATCCAAATTAGCCAATGGCAGCTATCATAGTTACGGAAAGCCTCGTTTTTTTACGGAAATCCTCGTTTTTACGGGAATCCTCGTATTTTCGAAAAATACCGTTTTTTTAAAGTCACGCTAGCGGACTGTACTTTTTAGGTATTGTTGGCATTTATACGTGCTTCTAAGGCCATTACCCAGGTCCCTGAGTGGTTAAGTGTACATTACCAAGGCTATTTAGACCACTTTTAATGCGGATTTTGCCGAACTTTCATTTTAATACGTTTTAACGGGTCCGCTCGCGGATTTTCGAATTTACGGATTTTTTCGAAAATCCGCGGATCCTCGCGCGGACCGGATTTTTCGAAGTTCGGACATCTCTAATCCCATGTTAAAAGGGGGTACTGCTCTAACTTCTAGTCTGCCACCAGCCAAGAGATGGAAGTGGCTGA
The DNA here is from genome assembly GCA_019447015.1 of Hymenochirus boettgeri. NCBI lineage: Eukaryota > Metazoa > Chordata > Amphibia > Anura > Pipidae > Hymenochirus > Hymenochirus boettgeri. The sequence continues at coordinate 28,019,368 of CM033475.1, read as the reverse complement.
GGAGGTTTGTAAAAGTTTTCTACCCCTGGAGTCTCTAATGGTGTCTCTTTAGAATCCTGCGCTTGCCTTAAGACTCACCGTAAAGCTGCTTGAGTTGTTTTTATTGTTGCCTTGTGAGATCATTTTTATCCACTGTTCCATAAATATTTCTTCAAATTCAGTAGATTCTGTTTATTACTTTTTCTTTAGCCTTCCTCGTCTTCCCAAGATCTCTTATCAACCACATCACAGGCTTGCTCAGACTCCTGCCATTAGCATCTTTTTATCGATCTCTATTTTCTCATTATGTGCCTCAATCAATTATCTTTTTATGCTTCCTTTTTCTTTTAAATACAAAAATATGTTATTTTTATCGACTTGCCCGCTTCAGACAAAAGAAATATTGTAACAAATGCAGGAATATTCCAGTAATGGAGCTGATAGAGGGATCTTGATCCAGGGCGCAGAGGAACCAGCGACTTGCGGATAAATAGTTTAGGTCAAAATTTATAATGAAGATAACAAAGTCGGAGTAGGAACGTCTGAAGGTCATTTACAGGGACACAAGCATTTGGGTTATGATTATACTGGTCTAATTGAACTGCATGTAATATTTATGATTCCAGGTGTTCATGGTACAATTACAAATACAATCTGTTCCGCAAAGGCTTTGTTTATATTATTTAGAACAGAGAAAAGCTTTGTACACACATTGAATAAATGTCGTACGATGCAGCTGACAAACGAGCAATCGCACGATATTCGTATGAAAATATAGCATCAACGATCGTCAAAGACCAACGACCGTCAACTATTGTCGGATTTTTCTGGCGATCAGCCTGGTGGATTTGTTCTGCTGATTATCGTATATTTGTACGTGGTCGGCAGATTATCGTTAACATTCTATTAAAAAATATATAAAAGGCGCATGCGCTGCTTTCGAAATTGGGCGAAGATACAAACGTTACATTATGTACGAACGTCTATATCTAACGACTATCTTGGTGACTATTGTTGCTGTGTGTACAGATATCGTTTCAATTATGAGGATTAACGATAATGTAGTTAAATGTTCGTTGGCTGCATCGTACGAAAAAAAGTGTGTACGAGGCTTTAGAGGCAACACTAATAAATCCTGGCCTGTTTAAAGTGATTGCTCCAAATTATATTTATCCAGCAATCTGCAAGCAGACAGGCTGGTTGGCAGTAGCCGAGCACTAGGCTGTTCTGCAGTATGGGGAAGGGGGCAGGCAACCAATAGTAAGAAAACACTATCAGGACTAGAGATGGTCGAACTTTATAAAGTTCGGTCCGTTTTTGAACTTTTGAACTTTGAAAGTTCGAATTCGGACCCATTAAAGTCAATGGGGGAGTGATAGTTTGAAAATTCCAGGTAACTTACTGTAAATGGCTGTGGCACCTGGGAAATGGTCTGGCGAATCTGTCACTATCACCAAAGCTTATTTAAACACTTCTTAAACACAAGCGGGCAATTGTCGGGTTTTGCGCAAGCTACATTCGAGGGTTACGACAATTTGAGGGTTACCGAACGATACTTTCGAGGGTTACCTAAAACAAATGATACTTTTGAGGGTTACTGAAAATCGAAGGGATCGCGAATGATACTTTTGAGGGTTAGTGAAAGATACCTTCTAGGGTTAGAGAATGATCCATAAATTCGATAATTATCGAAAATACAGCCGCGAGTCTGGAAAAATGAACTAATTTGAACCCGAACTAGTTGCAATAGTTCGAGTTCATCCAAACTCGTAAAATTCGGATTGAACTCGGGTTTGAGTTCGGTTTTGTGTCCATCTCTAATCAGCTGTCTGGAAGTTTTCCTTCCAATGCCTGGTCAATTCAATGAAATGATTGTATCAATCAGGCACGCAATATCATTCCTTATGTAACACCTGTAAGAACTGCTTTCTGGGCAGGCCAACACAGGAATTCTTCTATACAGTTTGGTTAAAAAAACAGCAGGTTTCTGTGCACCCCTTCTAGCAAAATATTATATTTCCATTCAAAACAATACGGCATGTGTGGCCCCCAAACTTTTGTGCCAAATTTAACCCAAATACACCCTTATCACACCAAGATCCGCTCCCATTTTATGTTCATCTGCATAAGGTTCCTTTCTCTCACAAAAATAATAATTTAAATAATGGGGAAAAAAATTAATAAAGGACACACTATTTTTTGGGGGGCTTTTCTGCACGTTTCCAAAGTTAGAATCTGTCTCCTTCTCCATCTGTTTCTTCAATGAAAATCTCTCTCTCTTTTTTTTGCTACCCCCAGTAGCAAGTGAAAAATCTGCCAATATGGCTGTTACATATGCTCCCCAGTAAACCATTGGGGAATGCGCTATAGCAAAGCTGTCAACTCTCCGTCCCCCACACTGCTGAATTTAACTTCCCCTGGGCACCTGGAACCTAATTTTGAATAGTTGACTGACATCTGCTTGAATGTGTTGTATATAAAGCTGCTTGTTATCATTGCAATAAAAACATAGACGCTTGAAATATTGGAAGATTTTACAACAGGACTTTAAGCCCCGAGGTGGAAGGGACACTTGTATATTTATTGCTTTTACTGTACAGTATATTCCTCTTATATTGGGTCTCAACTTGTAAAGTGATAATAACCATATAAATCATTAGATTCACCAATATCCAGGAACAAGCTCCGGGGATAAAATAAACAATATTATTTAGCAAGTGGAATTTCCAATTAGATCCTACAGGCCAAGTGAAACCTCATGATAAGTAAAAGTACCTTCTTATCACTAGCTGATGACTGGTGGACACTCTAAAGTTGGGTAAACACAAAGAAATCCTTCATCCTGGCTGACTGACCAGTTGACCAGGACAAAGGACTGCCATTCGTGGAAAAAGTAGCTACAGCCGACAGTTCACCACAACCGAGTTTGCGTCCATGGTTTTCATATGCGTTTGTTCATCCGGATTGAGTGACTAGTCGGCGGTCAGTCGCGGTCAAAGGCAAGTTCCCTCCAATATTTCAGCCCGATTAACTGATACACTAAAATCTCGGTCAATCGGGCCAAATTATTGGATGCTGTTTACCCAGCTTTAGGCGGAACAATAGCTGAAGACGGAAGCAGAAAAAGTACCACTCATAATTTGCTAATATGGTTGGTCATTGGATGATATTGTCTGATGTGTACCTAGCCTAAAGGTGCCCATTCATTAAAAATTCACCTACCAACTGATCCCATGACATCAATCAATATTTCCAGAACTACCTTTCCAGTATACAATTGCGAGGTCCCATCTGGCCCATTTGTTGTGGGATAATATGTCGATCGTTAAGTAGAACGGGAAACTCGGTACCAGAAATATTGATTGAATGTCGCAGGATCAGACAAGCTGGAGCATCAACAATTTGACCACATGGATTACTTAACAATGATGATTCAAACATGTACATGCGTTAGATCGCTAGCAGAAACGTTGGTTCATCGACTGATTCTTTGACATTGGTCTGACTTCTCTACATAGCTTAAAGGATAACTGTATTGCCTCAATGCATTTATTTTTAAACTGCTTTAAAAAGAGTAAAGGTATGCAGCCCTCCCTATACATTTTTTTCCTGATTTCTTCTCTCTGCCTTCATTTAGCCATGCTGTGAAGGGGGTATAACGATTCTGTCTTCCTGTAACTGTCACTCAGAGCTAGCATGCAAGAAAACACTCCTGTACCCACCCTTGATTAGCTTGATTATGTAGGCTGTATTTTAGCAATAGGATAGTTCAAGTTTGTTTGACTGGCAGAGGAGGAGGAGAGAGGTTGTAACAGACATTCCCACCAGCCAATGACAAGTGATATTAACGATGGCCCTGGGCCGTCTTGGAGGCGGGCCGTTAGCACTCATTTTTGCTGTGTGCTATCTAAGGGAGTGCAGCATGGTTGTAAATGAGAGTAAGTGATTTCAGCTGCTGGAAGTGTGGACATGTAATGGGGGAGATGTTGTTTTTTTGGGTATTGTTGTCCTTTAACAGCCAGCACTTACTTCAATCCTTTTTATTCCAATCATTCACTTAAAGAAATTGTTGTTTAGAGCTATTTATCTAAACAGTTGAGTAGATAATTGCTCAGGAATAAAAACACTATCAACCATTAACATTAATGTAAATAAATGTAAATTGCTGCCAAGCTTCTGGTTGGAATTGCGACTAATTTTCTTGTTAGACTTAATCTGTTAATTTCTTCTGCCTAAGTAATTCTGCTTAGGCCTGGTACATGCTGGTCAATTTCCCCCTATCTTCCCATCAATACAGTTGTGTGACCACATGGGCTAGTCAAATGTCTTCCGATTGTGATGAAAATCATGCAAATTTTTTTGCCCATTTAGTTATTCTCTTATTATAGCGCTACCAAGGTTTAAAAAAGAAAACATCTGATTGGGTCCAACATTTCAGGGTATTTATTGCCAACAGATTCTTGTAGAAGTCATTCTGAATTAAGAAAGGCAGCCATTCTGAATTGATGAATGAGAACCTTCACAAGCACCTACAGAACCTACCTGGTCCGTAAGCTGGGACTGCCTGTAATATTTTTTTTTGTATCAAACTCAACATTAACATTAACTATCAGTAACTCACACTGACATCTGTTAATTGGGACAAATTAAAGTGATTAAATATAAGGATATATCAAGAAACTAAACTGTCTAATATTGTGACTATCCGAAAGACCTTTATAAAAAGCTTGTAATTGCATTTAGTCTATAACCACAGCCATCACCATACTTAATAGGAATCATTACTGAGTTAAACCTCGAACACACGCTCAATTTTTGAGCGAGGCACGACCCCCGATGGCAGAGTGGTACACCCGACGAATGGTCGTTTTGGCTGAGAATAGTCTGTGTGTATGCGCTTTGTCTGGGGTCGTTCGTTGATCCACCTGGTTCCTCAAAAATATGATAAGAAACTCAAAAGTAGTTTCCAATCGTATTTTCGACAATTATTGAACGTTCAAGGCTATTTTTGAGGATTATCGAAAAAATACTTGAACGTTCCAAAATCATCGAAAATGCGATCCAAAGTCTCGAAAGTATGTTCCGTTTTAGGATTTTAGGATCTTTTCCTGAGATCTGTAAATCTGAAAACAGAACGGATCTTACCAGTTTCGGCCATCTCTAATCAAAATCTTGGAGTTGGAGGGGGTCCTTAATTATCAATGGCGCTTGGAAGGGTGGACGTGCCCTTTTAAGAACTTAGGCCTTGTATAGGTCAGTTGTTCCCGAAAAATTGGATGGTGTATTTGTGGGGGTGGCCATGGATGATCGGACGAACGGATGATGGAGTATGTTGGAATATCATGGCAGAGAGAAAATGTTCTGTTCGACAGCTTTCTAGCGGCGAATGGTCGGTCGGCCTTAGGACAATCTTGCCCATTATGCTATTACTATATATTTAGAATTAATTTGTTTATTAAATGTAAATAATTTAACCATTATGTATTTACAGTAGGGAAATAAATGTGCCCCAAAGAGCTTACAATCTAAATACCCAGTAACACACAGCTTGTAAGTAGTCCTTGGAACACCCTTATGTACACAAATAAACAAATATAATTGAAATAACCAGGAATGCCAGGATCCCCCTGTTTCCACATTGAATTAGGTTTGTTTAACTGTTGATATATTTGTTTGGTTTCTTCCATCTCTTTGTGTATTACACAGATGGTCCATCAGACTCTGTCTATCTCCAAAGAACATTCCCTGTGCATCTCCACTCCTCAACACTGAGACATTTAATGGGCATGTGCTTGACAGCTAAATAAACAATTAAACCTGTCTATGGAATCTAATTACGGAGATGGTCTGTGGTTATATTGATGCGGCATGTAGGACAGGTGTCTGAGAGAAATGGAGAAAATCTCAATAAAAACGGAATTTTCTAGCTGAGCGACTGCATCGCCTTATTGCTCTCGATAAAGGAAACTGAATGGGAAATACAAGTATTGTTAGATCGGGAAAAGTCAGCTTGCGGCCCTCGGGCGTTTATTGAATTACAGCTCCCAGCATTCATAGCAGCTGCTGGAAGCTGAAACGTGTATTAGGACAAAGATTAGACCTTCGTCTACATGGACAAACTTAAACCCATTAAGGAGCTTTGCAAACCATATTAATCCTTGTCATTCTAACCTAAACCTGAAAATCAATCCTCACGACATTCCAGTTTTCATGGAAATGGTCTTTTATGTTACCCCCAAACTTTTAGCCCTCCCAGTTAAGTCTAGTCCATTTCCTAGTCAAAGACCAAAGTACTGTCTCTTTAAAGACTTTCCTTGTCTAAAATGGTCAATACTTTTAGTTAGGTAGATGCCTATCCCAGGTGGCCAAGGGTTAGATTTAAAAGACCAGTGGTGACTTTAAAGGACATCCACACCCTCCTAATGGCATCTTTTAGAAAGAATGGCCCCTTAAGACTTGAGATATCCTGCCTTGTCCTCTGGAATCATTAGCTTGTGCTTGCTATGCTCCTGGTGCAACACTAAGAGGTAGTGTGTTAACAGCTATATTTGTTTACGCCCCCTTCATCGATTTAGTGAGCTGGCCATGAGTAGTGATGGCCCAGTTCACGGATCCGAACCCGAATCCGCGGCGGATTTACCTCGTTCGCAAACGACGGATATCGCGGATTTTCCGGTTTTCCGCCTTCCGAACTTTTCCGAACCGTGTTTTCGGAAATTTTCGAAATTACGAGGATTTGCCTTATTTTCGAAAGTGCATGAAAATACGTATTTTTAAACATTTTCGAAAATTACGAGGGTTTCTCGTATTTTCGAGGATTTTTTCATTTTAATGGGTTTTAATGGGTCCGCTCGCGGATTTTCGAGTTTTCGAATTTTTTCGAAAATTTGCGGATCCTCGAACGGACCGGATTTTGCGAAGTTCGGACATCTCTAGTCATGAGCCAGAGCATGCTCGGAGGAGGAAAGGGAATTAAGGGCAATATCATTCATTCATAGGCTGTGATGTCAACTGTCATATCCATGAATGACAGTTGCTAACTGTTGGAACTGTTGGAGCACAAGGCACAGCAGGACATTGGGCAGCATTTCAGGCCATTCTTTAGTTTTCTAACTACAGATTTTTCAGGGTTATTAACCTATATCCAACTTTTCATTTGAGAGCTGGACTTGCCCTTTTAGGTTTTTGCAGATCCATGAAAAATAACACATTGATTGCTAAGCCTGAATAACTGTGGAATCCTGGGAGTTGTAGTTTATCAACAGCTTGCAGACAGGACTCTGGGGGCTCTACCCCAACTATGTTCTTCATGACCCTTCCCCCTCTGTGTTTATCTTTATTACTGTGAAAGCAAATGTAAGTACTTGACTGGAAATAACAAAAAATGTGCTGTATTCTATAAACCAGGCACATGGAACTGGTCTCTGGGCGTTTTAATACAAATATACATTTAATCATATTATTAACAAATCAGTCTAATGTCCTTTCTTGGCTCTGTAGGATTATATATTCGCTTTCTACATCAAGTAACGTGTAATTTACAATATTCCAAGGGAAACGTCTTTGTTTAAATGCCAGCGCTAAGCGTCTGACTTGCTAAGCAATAACAAAACGGTGCAATAAATAGTCAATGTTTTTCATTATGATCGCGTACGTTACATCAATGCCGCGCGCTCGTAAACGTAGAGGATTAGAAATGGACAATTCAGTGTTTTCCTTTGTGTGTATCAGATTGTGATAGAAAGTCTTTAAACTCACTTGATTTTTCTCCCTACAACCAAGGCTGAGAACATCTTCAGGGAGATTCAATAAAAGTTCTTATTGTTAAAAATGGTGCTAATTTTACCCCAACCAATCAGTAGAGATGGGATCCGGGTTCAACACGAACCCAGATCCGACACGGAACCCCTTGGTTCCGAAATCAGAAAGATCCGTCCGAACGGATCGTCCGGATTTCGGGACTTAGGAACAAATTTTCGAAGATTTTCGAATGTACGGAGCTATTTTAATAATAATTTTAGAAAATACCTTTGAACGTTCGAAAATCCTCGAAAATACAATCGTGGACCACCTTCGAGTTGCCGATCGTATTTCTGAAGATCGAACGTTCAAGCCTATTTTTAAGAATTTTCGAAAATAACCTTGAACTTTCGAAAATCTTTGAAAATACGATTGGAAACTCAAAAGTTGCCCTCATCATATTTTCCAGGATTTCCAAACATTCTAAGGTATTTTCGGAAATTATCGAATTATCTTTGAAAAAATTTTCGTTTTCGGATCTTCGGGATTTTCCTGAGATCCAGGAATCCGAAAATGGAACAAAACTGTAGTTTCGCCATCTCTACCAATCAGATGTTAGCTTTCAAATATTAAATAAAATCTGATTGGTTGGGGCAAAATAAGCACTATTTTTACCGATAAGAACTTATATTAATTCTTCCTGTTTGTGTTTATCACAAAGATATACCAGGGGAACGCACTGCAATAAGAGAGGGGAAAGTTTAATTGTGCTAATAATCTATATCAACCCTTCAGAGATTTTTACTAGCACAGTTAGATCACATCTGATAGGTTGCTTTTATTACATCAGTCCAAAATGTTGTGGGTGCGATTATTTTAGCGTCCATATAAAAGCAAATGGCCATAAATTTCAATTACAAGTTGACTTCTAGTATCCTTAGATTATAAACTAAGTAGTGAATTATTTTTATAGAACATGTAATACACTGTGTCTGACTACAGACAAACTTGATCTGTGGCTACTTGTATGACTAAATTCCAGGGGGCGCTATTTACTGCACATTCTTACAAAGTTTTGATCGGAACCTGGAAAGCTGTTGTTGATTGGATAATCTGCATTGGGCTACTTTAAGGGCAGATCACATACAGTAGAAAGAAAAACAAATATTTGATTTATTGCAAAAGCAGTAAATAGGAGTTGTACAAATCCCAACGGCCTCTGCATTTTCCAACACAAATTGGGAATGTATTTCAGAAGTTGTTAAGTGCTGTTAAATTAATTCCTAATTACTGATCACCTAGGCAACTTCTATGAGGAAAACAAATATGCAGCAAAGTACAGAAAATAATTCTCATAGGCACATGTACACACACACACACACACACACACACACACACACACACACACACACACGTACTAGAAATATAGCACATTTTAAAGGCTATGCATACTGAAAAAAATGCAGCAAAATCCAGTACTTGCACACAGCAGAAGAGTTTAATATAATAAGGCACTTATTGACTGACAGCTGAAGTATATTATGCTTCAGATTAGATATCTAAAGAAATAAGGGACAGATATAAAAAAAAAACACATACATTTGTCTTCCGTTTTTCCTGGCTGCGCTATGACTTATGGGAACGATTATATCATGTGCAATGCCGGCATGATGACGTCACACACACGCCGGCGCAGCACGAATCAGGCAGCCCCTGTGCTTCTCTCTACACTGACAGTTAGATAGATAGATAGACAGAGTTAGATAGATAGATAGATAGATAGATAAGATAGTAATATAGATAGATAGATAGATAGACAGAGTTAGATAGATAGAAAAATACATAGATAGATAGATAAATAGATAGATAGATAGATAGACAGATAGACAGATAGACAGTTAGATATATAGACAGGGTTAGATAGAGTAGCTAGATAGTAATATAGATGGATAGATAGATAGATAGATAGAGTTAGATTGATAGAGTTAGATTGATAGACAGATAGAGATACTGTAGATAGACAGAGAGAGACACAGAGAGATAGACAAGAGGCAGATAGACAGAAAGAGAGAAACAGATAGACAATAAGCAGAAAGACAGACAGAGAAAAATAAATAAACAAGAGGCAGATATATAGATAGAGATAGATATACAGAGAGAGAGAGGGACAGATAGAGATAGATATACAGAGAGAGAGAAGGACATATAGAGATAGATATACAGAGAGAGAGAGGGACAGATAGAGATAGATATACAGAGAGAGAGGGACAGATAGAGATAGATATACAGAGAGAGAGGGACAGATAGAGATAGATAGGGGCAGAGGTCCATGTAGAAGGTACAAGATCTCCCTGGCCAAAGGTGTGGACAAGCGTCTGACTACAATTGAACACAACAGTAAAGGTTTGTACACATGTGCAATTGCGGGTCCCGACCTGCAGCGCACAATGTGTACAAATGAATGTTTCGGGGATTGTTGCCCGACCGAACTGGCGGATCTCTGAACGACCGTTTCAGCCGATAAAGTGCCTACACACGGGCCGATTATCACCCGAAACGTGTGCCCAGGGGTGCCCTGATCTTCTTAGACCCTAGAGATGCCCCTGCATTGTGCCAACATGGTGGAGAACCAGGTATTCCACAAGCTAAGATCAAGTCGGGCCCAGCATTAGATTTTTGGCCCAATAAGATTCCATTTCTGCAGTACATCGTAAATGTTATTGAAAAAACATAAGTCTGAGAGCATTCATTATAGGCTTTTCTGTAGCCATACTTGTTTAATGGATTGAATACAACGTGATGATTACATACTAGAGCAATCACTGATGGTCTTAACAGTAATAAGAGAAAAGCTGTAAGAAAAATGGAAGGCATAGTCTACTTTAATGGCTGAGTTGCTAAAGTTCGCTACATCCTTCTGCATTTAAGAACAATTACATAAGATGATAGGCATCTGTTTGTCAGTCCAAATGCATTATGCCATGGAAAACAGGCCTATTTATTTATTTATCTATCTCCCAATCCCATATAACTGACCTCTATCCATCCTAATGGGTATTTTCTTTCCAGCAAATTCCAATGGTTGCTGATGAACTGGAGGGCTGACTTCATAGTGGATGGGCAACCGGAGGGCTGACTTAACTGTAGCTGGTCAATTGCAGGGCTAACTTCACAGTGGATGGTGAACTGGAGGGCTGACGTAACTGTAGTTGGTGAACTGGAGGGTTGACTTCATAGTGGATGAGCAACCGGAGGGCTGACTTAACTGTAGCTTGTCAATTGGAGGGCTGACCTTACAGTTGATGGGGAACTGGGGATGGAATCAAAATCTAAGTGCTGCTTAGTTACTTTTGTCTAGTAGACCTATAGCAATGCATTTGTGTTGATGTCATGAGGAGGGATGAACACTTTGGTTAGATATACTATAGGTGTAACCTCTGATGCCATATGAATAGGAAGTTTCAGTGCAATGGGACATACAGTATCTGCTGATGACTTTGTATGGCTCTTTTTGGACGTATATTCAGTGAGTAGAAACTTTGGGGTTGAGGCTATGTATTTCCAGCAACCACTCAAAGTTAAGCTTTTTACTGGGTTACCGCAGTTAGAAAATATCTGATTGGTCGCTGCGGATTTTATTGCATATGTGTAATTGTGTAAAAGTATAGAATGTATGTTAATGAAAAAAAGTATTTCAATATCTTTTCCCAACTACAGTAAACAGACGAGGAAACCCTCACAGCAAGCAGTTAGGATTATTTCTTAAACTGGTATATTTCATGTCAGTAAGCAATAGAAAGGTTTTTATTGCACAATAAAAAGTCAGCCGCGTACATATTGTCCTACACATGCAAATGGCTGTTTTCCTGCCAGACTTCTTTATTGCCACCCTCTGTAATTTTCTATGAACATTAAAAGACAACAGGCAGTGTGAGGTATGTTCCATCGGCTCCTCTGATTGGCTGCCTGGAACAGCTCTACTCCACAGGCCCTAACCACGCTGCTATTCATCTGTATTTATATGGAACACAGTCTGTATTTATTATACCCTAAAGAGTTTAATATGGAATATAACTAGATGTGTAAACTAGAATTATGTAGCAGGGAAAATATGAAAGCAACTTAAAATTGCCTGTTTACTCAGGAAAGTTAAAGGGCATGTCCACCCCCAAAACTGAAATTTAACCCCATACTGGCCCTACTCTGTAGTGTACAAAAATCCTTACCTTACATCCCAGCTCCTTATGGTTGCCATGCTGTGCCCCTCCAAAGACCAGGATAGTGTAGTGTAGAAGGTCTGGGTGACTCATCCTGCGCCTGTCTCAACCTCGACAAGTCCTCCCCCCCTCCCTCTCCCTCCCGTTTTCTTCTCCCTCCCCCTAGCGCAAAACCCCTTGTTGTTATTATAGTTATTGGTCCCCCAGCCCCAACAGCCGTAATAGAATTCTTAGAAAGTGCCCCGATAGTTACTTACATTCCCTCTATCCTCCGCCGCACTCTCCCGGCCCTCTGCTTGAACGGAAATGCAAGCAGGGGGCGGGACCGGCAGCCGCATCCCTGATTGGCTGAGAGGCAGCCAATCAGGGACGCAGCTGCCGGCTACTTAGAATGCCGGAGGATAGAGGGAAGGTAAGTAACTATCGGGGGTCTTTCTAACAATTCTATTATGGCGGTTTGGGCTGGAGGACCAATAACTATAATAACAACAAGGGTTTTTGCGCTAGGGGGAGGGAGAGGGAGGGTGGGAGGACTCTCCTGCGCATGCCTCAGACCTTGTCGAGGTTGAGACAGGCGCAGGATGAGTCACCCAGACCTTCTACACTACACTATCCTGGTCTTTGGAGGGGCACAGCATGGCAACCATAAGGAGCTGGGATGTAAGGTAAGGATTTTTGTGCACTACAGAGTGGGGCCAGTATGGGGTTAAATTTGAGTTTTGGGGGTGGACATGACCTTTAAAGGAAATAAAAAGAGAATATTTGAATTGGACTCCAAGGAACCAATATATTAAAACTACAATTCTCAGAATACCCAGCTGCTGAAGACTACAACTTCCAACATTCCTCATCCAGACAGCCGCAGGTCGGATATGACCTAAACAGGGATAGTTTGTCTTGTGACCCCAACATCTTATGTGCCTAACTATCAACTGCATCCTGGAATGGAAGTTGAACATCTCTAATGTATCGCCTCTGTTTATACATGGAATGTTATCATTAACCAAGCAGGGATTAGCGAGCTCATTTGTTTTGCTATTATCATTAGTTTCTCCCCTAAAATTAAAAAGAATTCCCTGGTTAATCAAAACTGACAAGATTTCAAAAGCCACAGCATAGATGATAAAGTGCCGCAGGGTAAAATGGGGAGAGGAGGATGGGGATAATAAAATATTCTCACTGTACGTCAGTGAACATTTGACAGTATGTAACCCAGAGAGCTAGAGAGAGAGATCAGCATTACTGGTGTTTATGATACATTGCCCGATGTGCTTTAAAGGGAAAGTTAGGTGGAAAATATCATTATTTTTTAAATTCTTTATATTATACATTCCTAGTCATTCTACATATTCTCTTCAATTTTGAAAAATCAGTTGAATTTATCCCCCTTACTATTCCCTGCTGTTGACATTAGTGAGCTGACATTTCAGGTTCTACAACAGTCTTTCTTCTTCCCAGAATGCACACTACCTTGGGATGTTCCTAACAGTAATTTATACTGATTGGCTGTTGGATGGGTCAGACATACTCAGATCTCTACTGAGCATGTTTGACGATTGTCTGAAACGATTGGAAGGCTTTCCCCACCTTGCGCTGTTGATCTTTGAAATCTGCTGGAGATGGGGTTTGAAGATGGAGTCGGCAGAAAATTTACATTTTCCCGATAAACTGCTTGATATTGCCAAGCAATGGTTGTTTGGAAAAAAAATGAAAAACCATTATCAATATTTTGATAAATATTTTGATAAATATTTTTGATGGAATTTGCAGATTTGCTTAAAATATCAATCCCGTTGCTCTCCGATTCTGCAATGTTCCCAGTACATTCCGCAGCTAGATTATACTTGCTGTATCATCAGTCATAATTCCTTTTTCTATAGTGTGGGGCATCCCTGCCTGCCCCCCAACCGCCATGTCATTTTGTTAAAAAAAATTTTAGAATGCTTCTTACAACCCTTCGTTCCCGCGGCGCTCTCCATTGATGGCAGCTGCATCTGTGATTGGCCACCTCTCAGCCAATCACAGATGCGGCTGCCTGTCCAGCCCTACATTATATATATTTTTTTATTAGGGTGGACATGCCCTTTAAGTAAAAATTCCCTGTCCGCTCTGACCTGGCCAAAGGAAAGACGCGCTCTGCAATAAAATGCAATGGAAAAATATTTTTTTTTAATCAATAAATTGTGTGAAAATATGTACATGTACAATATGTGTGGTCATGAGATTGTGGTCATGTTATTATTGGCTGCTTTGAAGTGAAGCACTTTATGCCACCCTTAGTTGTGTTGTAAGAGATGGCAGCATGGGGGCACTGTCCTGGCAATACTGAGCCATTAGTAGAAATCTGCCCATTCAGAACATTATGCACATCCAGTTTGGGCTACTTCCAACAGGCAAACTGATAGACTGATTAATAGGCTTAGTTATTGTGTTAGATTTAGTTCTAGATTCTTTGAGATTGGGCCTGATGTGCTTGGATAAACACAT